>CAVMGG010000651.1:5000-18520 GCA_963680895.1 Fragum sueziense
CTGACTGACTGACTGAGTAGCTGACTAACTGACTAACTGACTGACTGACTGACTGACTAACTGACTGACTGACTGACTGACTGACTGACTGACTGACTGACTGACCGACCGACCGACCGACCGACCGACCGACCGACCGACCGACCGACCGACCGACCGACCGACCGACCGACCGACCGACCGACCCGACCCGACCCGACCCGACCCGACCCGACCCGACCCGACCCGACCCGACCCGACCCGACCGACCGACCGACCTACCGACCGACCGACCGACCGACTGACCCACCCACAGACCGACCCACCCACAGACCGACCCACCCACCGACAGACTGACTGACTCAGTGACTGACCCACCCACCGACAGACTGACTGACTCAGTGACTGACTGACTGGCTCAGTGAATGACAGGCTGAGCAACTGACTGACCTACTGAGTGACTGGCTGACTGACAGACTTGATGACCTAAAGACAGACTGACTGACCCACTGAATGACAAATTGACCTACTGACTGACTGGCTGATCTACTGACTGACTGACTGATCTCTTGACCTGCTAACTGGTTGACCTACTGACTGACTGACTGGCTGACCTACTGACTGACTGAGTGACTAGCTGTCTGACAGACTGAGTGACTAGCTGTCTGACTGACTGACTGACTGGGTGACTAGCTGTCTGACAGACTGAGTGACTAGCTGTCTTACAGTCTGAGTGATTAGCTGACTGACCAACTAACTGACTGACTTACAGATTGGCTGACCTAGTGACTGCTGAATGACCTAATGACGGACTGGCTGACCCACTGACTGACAGAATGACCTACTGACTGACTGGCTGACCTACTGGCAGACTGACTAACTGACTGACTGATCGATCGACCAAATGACTGACCTACTGAAAGACCTACTGACAGACTGACCTACTGACTGAGAGACAGACTGACTGACCTACTGACTGAATGACTGACTGACTGACTCACAGACTGACTCACTGACTGTGACTGACTCACTGACTGACTCACTGACTGTGACTGACTCACTTACTGTGACTGACTCACTGACTGTGACTGACTGACTGATTTACTGACTGACTGACTGGCTGACATACTGACTGACTGAGTGAGTAGATGTCTGACAGACTGAGTGACTAGCTGTCTGACAGACTGAGTGACTGACTGACCGACCGACGGTAAGACCGACTGACTGACCAACCTACTGAGTGACTAGCTGTCTGACAGACTGAGTGACTAGCTGACTAACTAGCTGACTAGCTGACTGACTAGCTGACTGACTGACTGACTGACTGACTGACCTTATGACTGCTGAATGACCTAATGACGGACTGGCTGACCCACAGACTGACAGAATGACCTACTGACTGACAGAATGACCTACTGGCAGACTGACTGACTGACTGACTGACTGACTGACTGACTGACTGACTGACTGACTGACTGACTGACTGACTGACTGACTGACTGACTGACTGACTGACTGACTGACTGACTGACTGACTGACTGAGTAGCTGACTAACTGACTAACTGACTGACTGACTGACTGACTAACTGACTGACTGACTGACTGACTGACTGACTGACTGACTGACTGACTGACTGACTGACTGACTGACCGACCGACCGACCGACCGACCGACCGACCGACCGACCGACCGACCGACCGACCGACCGACCGACCGACCGACCGACCCGACCCGACCCGACCCGACCCGACCCAACCCGACCCGACCCGACCCGACCCGACCCGACCCGACCGACCGACCGACCTACCTACCGACCGACCGACCGACCGACCGACCGACCGACTGACCCACCCACAGACCGACCCACCCACAGACCGACCCACCCACCGACAGACTGACTGACTCAGTGACTGACCCACCCACCGACAGACTGACTGACTCAGTGACTGACTGACTGGCTCAGTGAATGACAGGCTGAGCAACTGACTGACCTACTGAGTGACTGGCTGACTGACAGACTTGATGACCTAAAGACAGACTGATTGACCCACTGAATGACAAATTGACCTACTGACTGACTGGCTGATCTACTGACTGACTGACTGATCTCTTGACCTGCTAACTGGTTGACCTACTGACTGACTGACTGGCTGACCTACTGACTGACTGAGTGACTAGCTGTTTGACAGACTGAGTGACTAGCTGTCTGACTGACTGACTGGGTGACTAGCTGTCTGACAGACTGAGTGACTAGCTGTCTTACAGTCTGAGTGATTAGCTGACTGACCAACTAACTGACTGACTTACAGATTGGCTGACCTAGTGACTGCTGAATGACCTAATGACGGACTGGCTGACCCACTGACTGACAGAATGACCTACTGACTGACTGGCTGACCTACTGGCAGACTGACTAACTGACTGACTGATCGATCGACCAAATGACTGACCTACTGAAAGACCTACTGACAGACTGACCTACTGACTGAGAGACAGACTGACTGACCTACTGACTGAATGACTGACTGACTCACAGACTGACTCACTGACTGTGACTGACTCACTGACTGACTCACTGACTGTGACTGACTCACTTACTGTGACTGACTCACTGACTGTGACTGACTGACTGATTTACTGACTGACTGACTGGCTGACATACTGACTGACTGAGTGAGTAGATGTCTGACAGACTGAGTGACTAGCTGTCTGACAGACTGAGTGACTGACTGACCGACCGACGGTAAGACCGACTGATTGACCAACCTACTGAGTGACTAGCTGTCTGACAGACTGAGTGACTAGCTGACTAACTAGCTGACTAGCTGACTGACTAGCTGACTGACTGACTGACTGACTGACTGACCTTATGACTGCTGAATGACCTAATGACGGACTGGCTGACCCACAGACTGACAGAATGACCTACTGACTGACTGGCTGACCTACTGGCAGACTGACTGACTGACTGACTGACTGACTGACTGACTGACTGACTGACTGACTGACTGACTGACTGACTGACTGACTGACTGACTGACTGACTGACTGACTGACTGACTGACTGACTGACTGACTGACTGACTGACTGACTGACTGACTGACTGACTGACTGACTGACTGACTGACTGACTGACTGACTGACTGACTGAGTAGCTGACTAACTGACTAACTGACTGACTGACTGACTGACTAACTGACTGACTGACTGACTGACTGACTGACTGACTGACTGACTGACTGACTGACTGACTGACTGACCGACCGACCGACCGACCGACCGACCGACCGACCGACCGACCGACCGACCGACCGACCGACCGACCGACCGACCGACCCGACCCGACCCGACCCGACCCGACCCGACCCGACCCGACCCGACCCGACCCGACCGACCGACCGACCTACCGACCGACCGACCGACCGACCGACCGACCGACTGACCCACCCACAGACCGACCCACCCACAGACCGACCCACCCACCGACAGACTGACTGACTCAGTGACTGACCCACCCACCGACAGACTGACTGACTCAGTGACTGACTGACTGGCTCAGTGAATGACAGGCTGAGCAACTGACTGACCTACTGAGTGACTGGCTGACTGACAGACTTGATGACCTAAAGACAGACTGACTGACCCACTGAATGACAAATTGACCTACTGACTGACTGGCTGATCTACTGACTGACTGACTGATCTCTTGACCTGCTAACTGGTTGACCTACTGACTGACTGACTGGCTGACCTACTGACTGACTGAGTGACTAGCTGTCTGACAGACTGAGTGACTAGCTGTCTGACTGACTGACTGGGTGACTAGCTGTCTGACAGACTGAGTGACTAGCTGTCTTACAGTCTGAGTGATTAGCTGACTGACCAACTAACTGACTGACTTACAGATTGGCTGACCTAGTGACTGCTGAATGACCTAATGACGGACTGGCTGACCCACTGACTGACAGAATGACCTACTGACTGACTGGCTGACCTACTGGCAGACTGACTAACTGACTGACTGATCGATCGACCAAATGACTGACCTACTGAAAGACCTACTGACAGACTGACCTACTGACTGAGAGACAGACTGACTGACCTACTGACTGAATGACTGACTGACTGACTCACAGACTGACTCACTGACTGTGACTGACTCACTGACTGACTCACTGACTGTGACTGACTCACTTACTGTGACTGACTCACTGACTGTGACTGACTGACTGATTTACTGACTGACTGACTGGCTGACATACTGACTGACTGAGTGAGTAGATGTCTGACAGACTGAGTGACTAGCTGTCTGACAGACTGAGTGACTGACTGACCGACCGACGGTAAGACCGACTGACTGACCAACCTACTGAGTGACTAGCTGTCTGACAGACTGAGTGACTAGCTGACTAACTAGCTGACTAGCTGACTGACTAGCTGACTGACTGACTGACTGACTGACTGACCTTATGACTGCTGAATGACCTAATGACGGACTGGCTGACCCACAGACTGACAGAATGACCTACTGACTGACTGGCTGACCTACTGGCAGACTGACTGACTGACTGACTGACTGACTGACTGACTGACTGACTGACTGACTGACTGACTGACTGACTGACTGACTGACTGACTGACTGACTGACTGACTGACTGACTGACTGACTGACTGACTGACTGAGTAGCTGACTAACTGACTAACTGACTGACTGACTGACTGACTAACTGACTGACTGACTGACTGACTGACTGACTGACTGACTGACTGACTGACTGACTGACTGACCGACCGACCGACCGACCGACCGACCGACCGACCGACCGACCGACCGACCGACCCGACCCGACCCGACCCGACCCGACCCAACCCGACCCGACCCGACCCGACCCGACCCGACCCGACCCGACCCGACCCGACCGACCGACCGACCTACCGACCGACCGACCGACCGACCGACCGACCGACTGACCCACCCACAGACCGACCCACCCACAGACCGACCCACCCACCGACAGACTGACTGACTCAGTGACTGACCCACCCACCGACAGACTGACTGACTCAGTGACTGACTGACTGGCTCAGTGAATGACAGGCTGAGCAACTGACTGACCTACTGAGTGACTGGCTGACTGATAGACTTGATGACCTAAAGACAGACTGACTGACCCACTGAATGACAAATTGACCTACTGACTGACTGGCTGATCTACTGACTGACTGACTGATCTCTTGACCTGCTAACTGGTTGACCTACTGACTGACTGACTGGCTGACCTACTGACTGACTGAGTGACTAGCTGTCTGACAGACTGAG
This sequence comes from Fragum sueziense, assembly GCA_963680895.1. Taxonomy (NCBI): domain Eukaryota; kingdom Metazoa; phylum Mollusca; class Bivalvia; order Cardiida; family Cardiidae; genus Fragum; species Fragum sueziense. The sequence continues at coordinate 10,304 of CAVMGG010000651.1, forward strand.
TGACTAGCTGTCTGACTGACTGACTGGGTGACTAGCTGTCTGACAGACTGAGTGACTAGCTGTCTTACAGTCTGAGTGATTAGCTGACTGACCAACTAACTGACTGACTTACAGATTGGCTGACCTAGTGACTGCTGAATGACCTAATGACGGACTGGCTGACCCAGTGACTGACAGAATGACATACTGACTGACTGGCTGACCTACTGGCAGACTGACTAACTGACTGACTGATCGATCGACCAAATGACTGACCTACTGAAAGACCTACTGACAGACTGACCTACTGACTGAGAGACAGACTGACTGACCTACTGACTGAATGACTGACTGACTCACAGACTGACTCACTGACTGTGACTGACTCACTGACTGACTCACTGACTGTGACTGACTCACTTACTTTGACTGACTCACTGACTGTGACTGACTGACTGATTTACTGACTGACTGACTGGCTGACATACTGACTGACTGAGTGAGTAGATGTCTGACAGACTGAGTGACTAGCTGTCTGACAGACTGAGTGACTGACTGACCGACCGACGGTAAGACCGACTGACTGACCAACCTACTGAGTGACTAGCTGTCTGACAGACTGAGTGACTAGCTGACTAACTAGCTGACTAGCTGACTGACTAGCTGACTGACTGACTGACTGACTGACTGACCTTATGACTGCTGAATGACCTAATGACGGACTGGCTGACCCACAGACTGACAGAATGACCAACTGACTGACTGGCTGATTTACTGGCAGACTGACTGACTGACTGACTGACTGACTGACTGACTGACTGACTGACTGACTGACTGACTGACTGACTGACTGACTGACTGACTGACTGACTGACTGACTGACTGACTGACTAACTGACTGACTGACTGACTGACTGACTGACTGACTGACTGACTGACTGAGTAGCTGACTAACTGACTAACTGACTGACTGACTGACTGACTAACTGACTGACTGACTGACTGACTGACTGACTGACTGACTGACTGACTGACTGACTGACTGACCGACCGACCGACCGACCGACCGACCGACCGACCGACCGACCGACCGACCGACCGACCCGACCCGACCCGACCCGACCCGACCCGACCCGACCCGACCCGACCCGACCCGACCCGACCCGACCCGACCCGACACAACCCGACCCGACCCGACCGACCGACCGACCGACCTACCGACCGACCGACCGACCGACCGACCGACCGACTGACCCACCCACAGACCGACCCACCCACAGACCGACCCACCCACCGACAGACTGACTGACTCAGTGACTGACCCACCCACCGACAGACTGACTGACTCAGTGACTGACTGACTGGCTCAGTGAATGACAGGCTGAGCAACTGACTGACCTACTGAGTGACTGGCTGACTGACAGACTTGATGACCTAAAGACAGACTGACTGACCCACTGAATGACAAATTGACCTACTGACTGACTGGCTGATCTACTGACTGACTGACTGATCTCTTGACCTGCTAACTGGTTGACCTACTGACTGACTGACTGGCTGACCTACTGACTGACTGAGTGACTAGCTGTCTGACAGACTGAGTGACTAGCTGTCTGACTGACTGACTGGGTGACTAGCTGTCTGACAGACTGAGTGACTAGCTGTCTTACAGTCTGAGTGATTAGCTGACTGACCAACTAACTGACTGACTTACAGATTGGCTGACCTAGTGACTGCTGAATGACCTAATGACGGACTGGCTGACCCACTGACTGACAGAATGACCTACTGACTGACTGGCTGACCTACTGGCAGACTGACTAACTGACTGACTGATCGATCGACCAAATGACTGACCTACTGAAAGACCTACTGACAGACTGACCTACTGACTGAGAGACAGACTGACTGACCTACTGACTGAATGACTGACTGACTGACTCACAGACTGACTCACTGACTGTGACTGACTCACTGACTGACTCACTGACTGTGACTGACTCACTTACTGTGACTGACTCACTGACTGTGACTGACTGACTGATTTACTGACTGACTGACTGGCTGACATACTGACTGACTGAGTGAGTAGATGTCTGACAGACTGAGTGACTAGCTGTCTGACAGACTGAGTGACTGACTGACCGACCGACGGTAAGACCGACTGACTGACCAACCTACTGAGTGACTAGCTGTCTGAAAGACTGAGTGACTAGCTGACTAACTAGCTGACTAGCTGACTGACTAGCTGACTGACTGACTGACTGACTGACTGACCTTATGACTGCTGAATGACCTAATGACGGACTGGCTGACCCACAGACTGACAGAATGACCTACTGACTGACTGGCTGACCTACTGGCAGACTGACTGACTGACTGACTGACTGACTGACTGACTGACTGACTGACTGACTGACTGACTGACTGACTGACTGACTGACTGACTGACTGACTGACTGACTGACTGACTGACTGACTGACTGAGTAGCTGACTAACTGACTAATTGACTAACTGACTGACTGACTGACTGACTAACTGACTGACTGACTGACTGACTGACTGACTGACTGACTGACTGACTGACTGACTGACCGACCGACCGACCGACCGACCGACCGACCGACCGACCGACCGACCGACCGACCGACCGACCGACCGACCGACCGACCGACCGACCGACCGACCGACCCGACCCGACCCGACCCGACCCGACCCGACCCGACCCGACCCGACCCGACCGACCGACCGACCGACTGACCCACCCACAGACCGACCCACCCACAGACCGACCCACCCACCGACAGACTGACTGACTCAGTGACTGACCCACCCACCGACAGACTGACTGACTCAGTGACTGACTGACCGGCTCAGTGAATGACAGGCTGAGCAACTGACTGACCTACTGAGTGACTGGCTGACTGACAGACTTGATGACCTAAAGACAGACTGACTGACCCACTGAATGACAAATTGACCTACTGACTGACTGGCTGATCTACTGACTGACTGACTGATCTCTTGACCTGCTAACTGGTTGACCTACTGACTGACTGACTGGCTGACCTACTGACTGACTGAGTGACTAGCTGTCTGACAGACTGAGTGACTAGCTGTCTGACTGACTGACTGGGTGACTAGCTGTCTGACAGACTGAGTGACTAGCTGTCTTACAGTCTGAGTGATTAGCTGACTGACCAACTAACTGACTGACTTACAGATTGGCTGACCTAGTGACTGCTGAATGACCTAATGACGGACTGGCTGACCCACTGACTGACAGAATGACCTACTGACTGACTGGCTGACCTACTGGCAGACTGACTAACTGACTGACTGATCGATCGACCAAATGACTGACCTACTGAAAGACCTACTGACAGACTGACTTACTGACTGAGAGACAGACTGACTGACCTACTGACTGAATGACTGACTGACTGACTCACAGACTGACTCACTGACTGTGACTGACTCACTGACTGACTCACTGACTGTGACTGACTCACTTACTGTGACTGACTCACTGACTGTGACTGACTGACTGATTTACTGACTGACTGACTGGCTGACATACTGACTGACTGAGTGAGTAGATGTCTGACAGACTGAGTGACTAGCTGTCTGACAGACTGAGTGACTGACTGACCGACCGACGGTAAGACCGACTGACTGACCAACCTACTGAGTGACTAGCTGTCTGACAGACTGAGTGACTAGCTGACTAACTAGCTGACTAGCTGACTGACTAGCTGACTGACTGACTGACTGACTGACTGAACTTATGACTGCTGAATGACCTAATGACGGACTGGCTGACCCACAGACTGACAGAATGACCTACTGACTGACTGGCTGACCTACTGGCAGACTGACTGACTGACTGACTGACTGACTGACTGACTGACTGACTGACTGACTGACTGACTGACTGACTGACTGACTGACTGACTGACTGACTGACTGACTGACTGACTGACTGACTGAGTAGCTGACTAACTGACTAACTGACTGACTGACTGACTGACTAACTGACTGACTGACTGACTGACTGACTGACTGACTGACTGACTGACTGACTGACTGACTGACTGACTGACTGACTGACCGACCGACCGACCGACCGACCGACCGACCGACCGACCGACCGACCGACCGACCGACCGACCCGACCCGACCCGACCCGACCCGACCCAACCCGACCCGACCCGACCCGACCCGACCCGACCCGACCCGACCGACCGACCGACCTACCGACCGACCGACCGACCGACCGACCGACCGACTGACCCACCCACAGACCGACCCACCCACAGACCGACCCACCCACCGACAGACTGACTGACTCAGTGACTGACCCACCCACCGACAGACTGACTGACTCAGTGACTGACTGACTGGCTCAGTGAATGACAGGCTGAGCAACTGACTGACCTACTGAGTGACTGGCTGACTGACAGACTTGATGACCTAAAGACAGACTGACTGACCCACTGAATGACAAATTGACCTACTGACTGACTGGCTGATCTACTGACTGACTGACTGATCTCTTGACCTGCTAACTGGTTGACCTACTGACTGACTGACTGGCTGACCTACTGACTGACTGAGTGACTAGCTGTCTGACAGACTGAGTGACTAGCTGTCTGACTGACTGACTGGGTGACTAGCTGTCTGACAGACTGAGTGACTAGCTGTCTTACAGTCTGAGTGATTAGCTGACTGACCAACTAACTGACTGACTTACAGATTGGCTGACCTAGTGACTGCTGAATGACGTAATGACGGACTGGCTGACCCACTGACTGACAGAATGACCTACTGACTGACTGGCTGACCTACTGGCAGACTGACTAACTGACTGACTGATCGATCGACCAAATGACTGACCTACTGAAAGACCTACTGACAGACTGACCTACTGACTGAGAGACAGACTGACTGACCTACTGACTGAATGACTGACTGACTGACTCACAGACTGACTCACTGACTGTGACTGACTCACTGACTGACTCACTGACTGTGACTGACTCACTTACTGTGACTGACTCACTGACTGTGACTGACTGACTGATTTACTGACTGACTGACTGGCTGACATACTGACTGACTGAGTGAGTAGATGTCTGACAGACTGAGTGACTAGCTGTCTGACAGACTGAGTGACTGACTGACCGACCGACGGTAAGACCGACTGACTGACCAACCTACTGAGTGACTAGCTGTCTGACAGACTGAGTGACTAGCTGACTAACTAGCTGACTAGCTGACTGACTAGCTGACTGACTGACTGACTGACTGACTGACCTTATGACTGCTGAATGACCTAATGACGGACTGGCTGACCCACAGACTGACAGAATGACCTACTGACTGACTGGCTGACCTACTGGCAGACTGACTGACTGACTGACTGACTGACTGACTGACTGACTGACTGACTGACTGACTGACTGACTGACTGACTGACTGACTGACTGACTGACTGACTGACTGACTGACTGACTGACTGACTGAGTAGCTGACTAACTGACTAATTGACTAACTGACTGACTGACTGACTGACTGACTAACTGACTGACTGACTGACTGACTGACTGACTGACTGACTGACTGACTGACTGACTGACCGACCGACCGACCGACCGACCGACCGACCGACCGACCGACCGACCGACCGACCGACCGACCGACCGACCGACCGACCGACCCGACCCGACCCGACCCGACCCGACCCGACCCGACCCGACCCGACCCGACCCGACCCGACCCGACCGACCGACCGACCTACCGACCGACCGACCGACCGACTGACCCACCCACAGACCGACCCACCCACAGACCGACCCACCCACCGACAGACTGACTGACTCAGTGACTGACCCACCCACCGACAGACTGACTGACTCAGTGACTGACTGACTGGCTCAGTGAATGACAGGCTGAGCAACTGACTGACCTACTGAGTGACTGGCTGACTGACAGACTTGATGACCTAAAGACAGACTGACTGACCCACTGAATGACAAATTGACCTACTGACTGACTGGCTGATCTACTGACTGACTGACTGATCTCTTGACCTGCTAACTGGTTGACCTACTGACTGACTGACTGGCTGACCTACTGACTGACTGAGTGACTAGCTGTCTGACAGACTGAGTGACTAGCTGTCTGACTGACTGACTGGGTGACTAGCTGTCTGACAGACTGAGTGACTAGCTGTCTTACAGTCTGAGTGATTAGCTGACTGACCAACTAACTGACTGACTTACAGATTGGCTGACCTAGTGACTGCTGAATGACCTAATGACGGACTGGCTGACCCACTGACTGACAGAATGACCTACTGACTGACTGGCTGACCTACTGGCAGACTGACTAACTGACTGACTGATCGATCGACCAAATGACTGACCTACTGAAAGACCTACTGACAGACTGACCTACTGACTGAGAGACAGACTGACTGACCTACTGACTGAATGACTGACTGACTGACTCACAGACTGACTCACTGACTGTGACTGACTCACTGACTGACTCACTGACTGTGACTGACTCACTTACTGTGACTGACTCACTGACTGTGACTGACTGACTGATTTACTGACTGACTGACTGGCTGACATACTGACTGACTGAGTGAGTAGATGTCTGACAGACTGAGTGACTAGCTGTCTGACAGACTGAGTGACTGACTGACCGACCGACGGTAAGACCGACTGACTGACCAACCTACTGAGTGACTAGCTGTCTGACAGACTGAGTGACTAGCTGACTAACTAGCTGACTAGCTGACTGACTAGCTGACTGACTGACTGACTGACTGACTGAACTTATGACTGCTGAATGACCTAATGACGGACTGGCTGACCCACAGACTGACAGAATGACCTACTGACTGACTGGCTGACCTACTGGCAGACTGACTGACTGACTGACTGACTGACTGACTGACTGACTGACTGACTGACTGGACTGACTGACTGACTGACTGACTGACTGACTGACTGACTGACTGACTGACTGACTGACTGACTGACTGAGTAGCTGACTAACTGACTAAACTGACTGACTGACTGACTGACTAACTGGACTGACTGACTGACTGACTGACTGACCTGACTGACTGACTGACTGACTGACTGACTGACCGACCGACCGACCGACCGACCGACCGACCGACCGACCGACCGACCGACCCGACCCGACCCGACCCCCGACCCAACCCGACCCGACCCCGACCCGACCCGACCCGACCCGACCCGACCCGACCCGACCGACCGACCGACCGACCTACCGACCGACCGACCGACCGACCGACCGACCGACTGACCCACCCACAGACCGACCCCCCCCACAGACCGACCCACCCCACCGACAGACTGACTGACTCAGTGACTGACCCACCCCACCGACAGACTGACTGACTCAGTGACTGACTGACTGGCTCAGTGAATGACAGGCTGAGCAACTGACTGACCTACTGAGTGACTGGCTGACTGACAGACTTGATGACCTAAAGACAGACTGACTGACCCACTGAATGACAAATTGACCTACTGACTGACTGGCTGATCTACTGACTGACTGACTGATCTCTTGACCTGCTAACTGGTTGACCTACTGACTGACTGACTGGCTGAACTACTGACTGACTGAGTGACTAGCTGTCTGACAGACTGAGTGACTAGCTGTCTGACTGACTGACTGGGTGACTAGCTGTCTGACAGACTGAGTGACTAGCTGTCTTACAGTCTGAGTGATTAGCTGACTGACCAACTAACTGACTGACTTACAGATTGGCTGACCTAGTGACTGCTGAATGACCTTATGACGGACTGGCTGACCCACTGACTGACAGAATGACCTACTGACTGACTGGCTGACCTACTGGCAGACTGACTAACTGACTGACTGATCGATCGACCAAATGGACTGACCTACTGAAAGACCTACTGACAGACTGACCTACTGACTGAGAGACAGACTGACTGACCTACTGACTGAATGACTGACTGACTCACAGACTGACTCACTGACTGTGACTGACTCACTGACTGACTCACTGACTGTGACTGACTCACTTACTGTGACTGACTCACTGACTGTGACTGACTGACTGATTTACTGACTGACTGACTGGCTGACATACTGACTGACTGAGTGAGTAGATTGTCTGACAGACTGAGTGACTAGCTGTCTGACAGACTGAGTGACTGACT
>CAVMGG010000652.1:0-97312 GCA_963680895.1 Fragum sueziense
GGTCCAGAAAAAAGACAAAGTCTGCCTGATAACAAAAAAAGTGTAGGTTGTACACCCAAAGCCGGCTACTTCGCATACTGGTCGGTTGAATAAAGCTCAGATGTCAAATATTAAGGCCACATCAAATTTCTGAGTGACGCTTTCTTTGTTAACGTGACATATTTTACGATAACATTTGGTGACGTCAAAAGATGTACGCCGTATTTGATGACGTCACAAATTTGTGTTGTTTTGATGGCGTCACAAATATACCTGCATACATACCTATAAGCGGAGAAATTAGCATTTTACTGTTTTGTTTATACATCCACAATGGGTTACTTCGCACACTAGTCGGATGCATATAGCTCTGATGACAAATCCACGCCATATTACGTGTATAGCGAAAAATCCTTGACCGCCTTACTTTATTAATTTGATTTAGATGTCCTAAAAGGAATCATAATAATAGTAACACAAATCGATGTAAAAAATGACAAAGTCTGACTACCAAAATGACAAAGTTGGACAGAAAAAATTACAAAGTATGTTTTGTTCAATAACAGAGTTGGTTTCATAACAAAACAAAGTCTGATTGAATTTTCCTACTGTATTTCTATATAGAATGACAAAGTCTACTTGGTTTGCGGACAAAGTCTGTTTTATTCAACGTCAAAGTCTGTGTAAAAAATATACAAAGTAGATAAACAAAATTAGCAAAACCGGTCCAGAGAAAAGCCAAAATGACAAAGTTGGACAGAAAAAAATTACAAAGTCTGTTTTGTTCAATAACAGAGTTGGTTTCATAACAAAACAAAGTATGATTGAATTTTCCTACTGTATTTCTATATAGAATGACAAAGTCTACTTGGTTTGCGGACAAAGTCTGTTTTGTTCAACGTCAAAGTCTGTGTAAAAAATATACAAAGTAGATAAATAAAATTAGTAAGGCCGGTCCAGAAAAAAGACAAAGTCTGCCTGATACCAAAAAAAAAAAGTGTAGGTTGTATATCCACAGTGGGTTACTTCGCATACTAGTCGGTTGAATAAAGCGCTCATTTCAACCACGCCCACTGACGTCATGGTCAATGATCAGCCACGCCCACTGACGTCATGGTCGAAGCTTAGCCACGCCCATTTTTGGCTCCTCGCTCATACATATGGTACTCTATTTTGTGTTGTTTTGATGACGTCACAAACGTATCTTCATACATGTATACCTATAAGCGGAAAAAATAGCATTCGTGCAATCGGCATTATATTTGAATCTGAATAAGCTTGCCAACAAATAACTCGGTTTATTAACAAACGCGTGTTATTTGATGCATCTCGTACGGTTAGAAAGTGGTGCTTTTAATGAGGGGCTGTAAACCTTAACGGAACACAAATGATACTCGATATGTTATGAAACCGAGTTATTTGTGGCAAGCTTATTCAGATTCAAATATAATGCCGATTGCACGAATGCTATTTTTTCCGCTTATAGGTATACATGTATGAAGATACGTTTGTGACGTCATCAAAAACAACACAAAATAGAGTACCATATGTATGAGCGAGGAGCCAAAAATGGGCGTGGCTAAGCTTCGACCATGACGTCAGTGGGCGTGGCTGATCATTGACCATGACGTCAGTGGGCGTGGTTGAAATGAGCGCTTTATTCAACCGACTAGTATGCGAAGTAACCCACTGTGGATATACAACCTACACTTTTTTTTTGTATCAGGCAGACTTTGTCTTTTTTCTGGACCGGCCTTACTAATTTTATTTATCTACTTTGTATATTTTTTACACAGACCTTGACGTTGAACAAAACAGACTTTGTCCGCAAACCAAGTAGACTTTGTCATTCTATATAGAAATACAGTAGGAAAATTCAATCATACTTTGTTTTGTTATGAAACAACTCTGTTATTGAACAAAACAGACTTTGTAATTTTTTCTGTCCAACTTTGTCATTTTGGCTTTTCTCTGGACCGGTTTTGCTAATTTTGTTTATCTACTTTGTATATTTTTTACACAGACTTTGACGTTGAATAAAACAGACTTTGTCCGCAAACCAAGTAGACTTTGTCATTCTATATAGAAATACAGTAGGAAAATTCAATCAGACTTTGTTTTGTTATGAAACCAACTCTGTTATTGAACAAAACAGACTTTGTAATTTTTTCTGTCCAACTTTGTCATTTTGGTAGTCAGACTTTGTCATTTTTTTTACATCGATTTGTGTTACTATTATTATGATTCCTTTTAGGACATCTAAATCAAATTAATAAAGTAAGGCGGTCAAGGATTTTTCGCTATACACGTAATATGGCGTGGATTTGTCATCAGAGCTATATGCATCCGACTAGTGTGCGAAGTAACCCATTGTGGATGTATAAACAAAACAGTAAAATGCTAATTTCTCCGCTTATAGGTATGTATGCAGGTATATTTGTGACGCCATCAAAACAACACAAATTTGTGACGTCATCAAATACGGCGTACATCTTTTGACGTCACCAAATGTTATCGTAAAATATGTCACGTTAACAAAGAAAGCGTCACTCAGAAATTTGATGTGGCCTTAATATTTGACATCTGAGCTTTATTCAACCGACCAGTATGCGAAGTAGCCGGCTTTGGGTGTACAACCTACACTTTTTTTTGTTATCAGGCAGACTTTGTCTTTTTTCTGGACCGGTTTTGCTAATTTTGTTTATCTACTTTGTACATTTTTTACGCAGACTTTGACGTTGAATAAAACAGACTTTGTCTACAAACCGAGTAGACTTTGTCATTCTATATAGAAATACAGTAGGAAAATTCAATCAGACTTTGTATTGTTATGAAACCAACTCCGTTATTGAACAAACCAGACTTTGTCATTTTTTCTGTCCAACTTTGTCATTTTGGACGTCAGACTTTGTCATTGTTTACGTCGAGTTTTTGTTATTATCGTAATAAGGATTCTTTCAATATATCAAACTCAATTAAATCTAAGCGGTCAAGGGTTTTCGGTATACATGTAACATTATATTAACGTTTAATGTGGAAGGTACTTCGCCTATAAGATACTTTGTTCGCCACACAATGAATTATACAAGCGCATCTTTGAAGCGGATAACTCAATTCTTAAGATTCTGGAACTGTACTGGCTGTAGTTTCATCGAATTTTAGCTACATTATATGTATATTTTATAGCGTTTGATATCAAATATCAATTGTGTATATGACAAAACTGTAATTGACATATATCATGATGTGAGTGATGTATGATAAGTAAATGTTCCTGACTTTTCAATAATGTGTTATTTCCCCACTCCTATTATATAAATTTCCTCTTGATTATCTTCCCCTGATTCACAAAAACTCAATTTTCAAAAAGAAAATGTGGATAGTTAACATACAATTTTATTGTATGTCAATGAGAGAAATAGTAATTGATAGCTTTCTACCATTTAATTTGTTTTGGAAACTTGTCTCATTTTGAAAATACTGATAGAGTAGATATTTTCTAGATATTTTTTCGTTGACTTCAATGCAAACTGTAAAGCAATTATCTCCTATTGGATTCACAAAATTTAAAACAAAATTGCCCTGGTCACAATATACGCCGCCCCAGAGACTAAGTTTGAAGGGGGCGTAACTCAGGCAAAAAAAATCAATGAACCATAAAAACCTCCCTTCAAGCGCATCTACCAATTGAGATGATAACATTGACCAAGTTTAAAAACGATTCCAGCCAGAAACTAAGGATGAGTTGAGCTCACAAGAAAAGTGGATGTACGTACGTACATACGGACGGATGAACGGACGGACGGAGAAGATGACGCCAATATACGACCGTCTTCGGCGATGTATAAAAAGTAAGATGGTAAAATATTTCTATTAACCCATGTCTACAACATATCCAACTTTCATAGAGACCTATATGCTCGAAGTGTTTGTTCCAATTAGAGGAGTCCAGGGACCTTAAGTAGAAGGCTTTATGAATATTACTCATTAGGAGTTGTATAAAGTTGACTCGATACAATAAGTTTATTTCGACGCTATCCTTATCGATCTGCATGATTTTGTCTTAAAGATGTAATTAAATTCACGTTATTCTTCCTGTTATCCCGAATTTTGACAAAAAACATTAATTAGACACATCGGTTGTGAGAAAGAAGGAAAACGTATTTCTTTAATATATTCGTGCTATTGGCATTATATTTGAATCTAAATGAACTTGCCAACAAATAACTCGGTTTGATAACATATCGAGTATCATTTGTGTTCCGTTAAGGTTTACAGCCCCTCATTAAAAGCACCACTTTCTAGCCGTACGAAATGCATAAAATTACACGCATTTGTTAATAAACTTCGCATAAGTTGATTCACCGTGCCGGATTTCAAGATTATGCTTCAAGAAGAAATTTATTGAAAAATTTATTTTTCTCTATATTTATATGCGAGGGAGGTAATTTTGAACATTTTTTTTTCAAATATTTCCATAAGTATGCATTGATTTTAAATTCTAAACCGTACAAATTGCTTATGTTTGTATTTGGAGTGGAAATGTAACACAGTTTAGGAATTACCGGCACTTTCAAATCAAGTTTCGCCTCTGGCTCTTTGGTGCTAATGAGGGGTTGGATACCTTAATATATCACTATGTATTTGATTCGAATTGACAAACAATTCCAAAACCCCAATGTACCAGTGGATCATTATCGAATTAATTTAGGATCTTGATAATAGCATTGAACAGCTTCGGTGTAACTGAATAAATGTTGGAATATTATCTGAATGATACTTTCGATTGATTAATCTGAAGCTAATAGAGTCGAATAAATTTGAAAAAATATTCTACTTATCTCGCTGTGATTTCGGGTTCAAACGACTGTAAAAATGTACTAGCTTCATTACTTTACCGTATTTTTTTAAAGGTCCAATGTCATTCCCAGGTCTGTTAAAAATGAACTACAAAGGTGGTTTATAGCATTATGATGGTTCGTTTATAGACTTCGGGTCAAACAAAGTAAGATTTATACTGAACATTACATATATAGATAATCATGCATTTTAACCCTTTCACAAGCACGACACGTTTTTCACGTTACATGTAGGGCAGGTTTTGAAAAACAATGAGACAAAAGGAGAAATTGTTAATCATCAGCATTTTCTCCTTTTACCTTAATGTTTTCTGTACCATATTATTCACAAATTTTACGTGATGTACATACTGTTACTATATATATGTATGAAATGTATTGATCAAAGAAACTGTTTTGCTATGAGAATGTCAACCACTCAATCTCATAAGGCTTGGTCACATGCGATTCCGCGTCCACTTCGCGTCCAAATTATTACTACACGTCTCCGCTTGTTTTAGACGGCCTCTGGGCTTTATGCGGACGCGGAATGGTGTATATGACCAGGCCTTTGGTAGGTTTTATGATAATCATTACATAGACATAGTCTTTATGTCAACTTTCATCACTCCAGTCCTTTGATTTTTTACACTTCTTTTGTTTTATGTCTCTTGTTTTATGCTTCTCATGTAGTTTGAAAAGAAAAGAAAAGAACATAAAATAAATCCGTTTTAGTCTTATTCATCCTTAAAATCAAAAGAGCATGATGTATGTTATTTACAACAATATTCCGATATACTGATGTAAGTAGCATATGTATGCCTTTTCGTCATCGAATCTTGATTCCAAATAATATTCCCTTGCACAGAGCGAGCAGGTCAGCATATGAAATAGTATGTGAAAACATTGAGAGAAAAAGAGAAGTTGCTAATAATGTTTTGACTGATTATGACGCCTCCGTAATTTAATGTTCGTGAAAACATAGAGAGAAAAGGAGAAAATGCTGATATTGTATTGACTGATTTTGACGTCTTCCTTAACATTGGGGAAAGCATTGAGAGAAAAGAAGAAATTGACTAATAAAGTATTGACTAATTTTGACGTCCTCGTCAAGAAAACGTTTGGGAAACATTGAGAGAAAAGGAGAAAATGCTGATATTGTATTGACTGATTTTGACGTCTTCCTTAACATTGGGGAAAGCATTGAGAGAAAAGAAGAAATTGACTAATTAAGTATTGACTAATTTTGACGTCCTCGTCAAGAATACGTTTGGGAAATATTGAGAGAAAAGGAGAAAATGCTGATATTGTATTCATTTCAATTAGGGGCTGTTATAAACTTTTCCTTGATATGAATCAGGAATGCAAATTTTACTGGTATCAAGTTTTCTCGATCACTTTCATAATTCTGAAAGTCATTGAGTCATTATGATGGTGTCGTGTCCGTCGCGCGCCGTTCGTGAGTAAACGTTTTACGTTTATAATCTTCTCTCTTAACAATAAGCCAATTTTGACGAGCTTGATTAATTTCAACGTGCTCGGTAGTGAAGGGTCCGTTTAGAGAAAATGTCAAATATTTCGTATTATATCACGATTTAGGAGAAACAATGTATCTGTTACAACAAGGACATAGACGTATTCGTTTATCTTTCAAAAACGAATAACAGTATCATTGTAAATATATGTATACAAAAGATGAAAACTAATAATAGTTTTGGACATTTTTATTCAAAAATACAACGTAATATTCAGAACATACAATGAAATTTCCTTTTATAACGTAAACAATTCCAATTCAATAAGGGTCGGGTATACCGTCGCCTCGACGTCTAAGGAAGATTTGATTCCGGTGATAATAACCTTTCCATTATGATAACAGGAAAAGTGAACGTTATCTTTTCTCAGCGTAACTACCGGAAAATTTTCGGGTTCGTACGTTAATTTAAACGTTCGACATAGTTCGGGGATATTCAAGGGCGTCGACAAGGTGTGAAATGCTGACGACGTAATCATTTTCACCGACGTTAATTTAACGGGATAACCTAGTTTCTGTAGAACTCTCGCGTAGCGTCTTATTCTTCGACGGCCATCTTGGAATGAACGCGACATTCCGTTGGAATTGAGTTTTCCGTTTCTAAATACCAGACAATTTCCTCCGATACGACGATGTTGCCATATAAGACCGTTAAACGTTTTAGGATCGTATCTCACGTTAACCAACTGAGAGCATAACTCTCTTAAATCGATGTCGCAGTTCAGCGAGGCAGTGTATACGGTATTGGTTATATACATGGTGTGTACTCGTTCACGTAGAAATATAAAATGAAGACGAAATTACATATACGTATCTTTTTATTAAAAACGTTATTACGTGATAACAACAACAACGACGACTTTACAAACAACAACAACAACAACGAACAAACGTTACACAAACTCTAACGAACAAACGTTATACAAACTCTAACGAACAAACGTTACACAAATTCTAACGAACAAACGTTACACAAACTCTATAACGAACAAACGTTACACAAACTATAACGGAGCGTTTAAACATATAGCTCAATACACTAATTAGTCATACTTTTTTCTTCGTATCGGGCGAGCACTCCTCGCATTGGTCCCTAACGTGATTCGGTTGTAGGTAGCAAGGTAGAACGTCGTACAATTCCGGAACTGCGGAGGGAATCATTCTTAATCCGTTTTTCAATTCGTCGTATTGTTGGAATGTCAATGATATCCCCTTTCGGGTGGCGCAGACCTCTGAAGCCCCTTCTGGTAACCAAAATTTTCGTATATCCACGCAGGGAAACCCGGGGTTAACGCTTACGAACCAATTTCCCCCTAGATGCTTGCGAAATGTCTCTGACAGCTGATCTCGATTCCATTCATCCACGTGAAATCCGATTTCATTCAGGAGGGAGTACAGTTCGTTACACCTGGATAACGTCAGCGTTATTCCTTTTAAAGTGGGAACGGGCTGGCCGTCTTTGAAAATTAATTCCCTGATGTGAATGTATGTATTTCCTTCGAATTTACTATCGAATAGGTAACACTCCTTCCCTAGGTGTTGAGAGTATCTCGAATTCAGTCTGTTCGTCATAATGATCTAAACGCGAATGAACCTGCGATTCAAATTCCCTATCTATAACGGTTAATTTCAACCAATCAAAAGTCATTTCTATTTATAGTTTGAATTCTAGCGCATGCGTCTTAATGTTTTCCAGTAGGTCCTCGCCTCATCGATTGACTCATCAATGGGATGCGCCAGTTGTTTCACAGTCAGCCATTGGCGGAGATTGCCAATCAATTTGGACAAAATGTTTTTAAGATATCTTAAATTTGCGCTATTTTCAATCGGAATTTGTTTATTCCGAGTAACCCGATCTTAAGTCGATAAATTGGTCGTTTTCGGTTTAAATCTAGTAGACACGCATATGTACCGATCGAGACAACATTTGGTCATAGTACTGTTGATATAAAGATCCTGTATAGTTCAGAGTTATATCCCGGACACGCATATATATATCCTTAACTGATTCAGTTGAATGCCTTCGGATTGAACAAAATTGTTGTTCTTCGTTTTCACTCTCGCATCAACACGCGTTGATTAAGACTCTGCGTATAAACGCTCAAGATCCTAAGATCGATGATATTTTCGACCTGATTAGATTCGTACATGTTGAGTTACGCGCCTTGAAAATTAATAAAACGCACTTTTGACTTTGTTTTCGTGAAATCGTCCGCAAATATATAAATACCCTATATTAACAAAATGTGGTTGATTCTATAATTCCGCATATTCTAAATGTCCCGCCTAATCCTTACCTTTTTCGTTTTGTGTTCGCTGAATTTTATGCGCCCTTGACATCATTGAAAATTTCCGATGATCTCAGTTCTACGACAGGAAATGACCATTGTTAATCCTAAATTTTGTAACAAAAGACCATCGTCAATCCTAAATTTTTACGAACTCTTAATTAAGGGTTAAAAGGGACATCTTGTTTATGGTGTATGTTTAGATAGTTTTATCAATAACGAGTTAAATTTCCATTGTCCGTTTACTTCTATTGTTAGCGGAATAATGGATTTTACGTCCCAGGTATTGTCTGAACTCTTAATTAAGGGTTAAAAGGGATATCTTGTTTATTGTGTATGTTTAGATAGTTTTATCAATAACGAGTTAATTTTCCATTGTCCGTGAACTTCTATTGTTAGCGGAATAATGGGTATTACGTCCCAGGTATTGTCTGAACTCTTAATTAAGGGTTAAAAGGGACATCTTGTTTATTGTGTATGTTTAGATAGTTTTATCAATAACGAATTAACTTTCCATTGTCCGTGAACTTCTATTGTTAGCGGAATAATAGGTATTACGTCCCAGGCATTGTCTGAACTCTTAATTAAGGGTTAAAAGGGACATCTTGTTTATTGTGTATGTTTAGATAGTTGTATCAATAACGAGTTAACTTTCCATTGTCCGTGAACTTCTATTGTTAGCGAAATAATAGGTATTAAGCACCAGGTTCATTTTAATCACCTGGACAGCCCATTATCGCCATACAGTACTTTTTATAGGCGATGACTTAGGGTCAATCATAACAGCTCAACGTTAATTAAGGTCTATAAGGATCATCTCGTTTATGGTTTGCGTTTGGATAGTTCAAGCGTCGGAATGTACTTTTTATATGCGAGGTAAGATCGGTTTAAAACCGAGTTATTTCTCAATTCCGATCTTTTTCTCGATATGAAGGCAGTAATCTATTTTAAAGCCTGCGAAAAAGATCAACGATTAATATTCGACCTCGTTTTCGATGCAGTTTAGACAATAAGGACTATATCATCGATTAAAGGAGATTGCTCCAGTCTTTACGGAATACTCGGTCATTACTGTAGTAAATTAAATGTTTCGTACCAATACGTTTCGCTATCATATTTTCGATAATATAACGCGTTATTTCAATTTACAATTTTCGACGGAAAAAGTGTATTCATTATGCGAAACTGATTTCCTCAAGATTGAAATGGATTATTTAGAGCAAGACAGTCGTAAGTGTACATGCAGTTACCACTGTTTTGCGACATTTTATCCGTGTGTAGCTGATAAAAATTGCTGCAATTCACTAATAAGTGCGTTGACCTATACATTTTTTGAATTATTATCAGGTCATGTCGCTTAATAAAATAAGGGAGTTTTATCAAATTCTATTAAGTAGAACTTGAAATATTTCCCAAAAAATGTAAATTTTGACATAAAACGCTCCAGCTTCGTTGATCTAATCGAACACGTGAGCATGATGTTTTCTACATATACGCGTTTATAAAAGCACATATTTTGGGTTTTCCGTTCTAAGTAAATGAAAGACGTTACTTTAAATTTAAATTTCGGGACTAAACGATGAATATACAGCTTTTTATAGACGATTTAGTGACCTTGGACAGGTGCGTGAAATTGTGATATTTTTCGATGTAGGGGTATGTGGTATAGAACAAACGATTAAATCGATCCTAAGATTTGCTTAGTTGCGCAACATTCAATTACTCGGACACAAAAGGGTTATTATCCGAGTACCGTAAGATTATCCGATATTTCTATTGTTACTCAAATGAACGGGCGAATGAATTAAAAATGAATGAATTAAATTTGCGGAGACTGACTAATTCGATCAATTACTCGATCAAGATATCATTTTAGGAGATTAAAAGGGATTAAAACTGCGCATCGACGGTGTTGGGGGATTAAAATTTGTCGTTAGTCCGACCTAGATAATCCTTTCCCGAACGAGATCTAGTCTGATCGTGACGCGTGAGAAAACATTGAGAGAAAAACAATAAACATTGAGACAAGAAAGAAAACATTGAGACAAAAGAAAATATTGATAGCAGTAATCCCTTTCGTGATACGACGTCAGCGGTGAAACGGCCTATGGCGTTCTAGTTAGAACTAAAAATAGACCGTGGGGGGATTATGGGTGTGGCTTGGAAATAAACCCTAGGAAAAACCCGAAAAATGGGCGTGGCTCCCCTTCGATCCGTAACGTTGTTCCGACCTATGACGTTGCTCCGACCTATGACGTTGCTTCGGCTCTGAGTCCCCTGAATTGACGTTAGTGGTCAGCCAGCCTATGGTATTCTTGATAGAACTAAAAATAGACTGGAAAAACCCGAAAATGGGCGTGGTTCGGTCGTGGTTCACCGTGATGTCACGTCCGGTATGACGTCACTGGGAATTTCCCCGGAAATGGGCGTGGCTTGGGCGTGGCTGACCTCTGATGTAACGGGTCAATGGTCAACCACGCCTACTAACGTCATGGTCAATGATTAGCTACGCCCACTGCGTCATGGTCAATGATTAGCCACGCCCATTTTTGGAGCATCCGAGCATCCCATAATTACCCAAATGCACTACCATAACTACTACCAGGCAAAATAGTTACTTGCAGTTTCAAGTTTATTCAATACAAAATTCACAAAACACATGTATAGGTCTTAAGAAAACATTCTGGGCCAGGCTCTGGAAAAATGTCCCAAAGACATAATAGACCAACATAATTCCAGATCAGCCTGCACATACACACAGTCTGGACAAAGATTATGTTGTTCTCCAATAGTAACTCTCATCCTCTGCAAACTTTAAACAGAAGTATGGATTCCGATCAGACTCCACTTGGGCACAGACTGATTTTGAAGCATAGTTGTCTGAAAAGCTATAAAGGGGTCACATAGGCATATAACCCATTTCCACACGGCAAAAAATAGTCTGTTTGAATTCAAAGGCGGTACCGGATATTGATAAAGTTGGTATTTGTGCACAATATAAATGACGGAACATAGTATTGAGACAAAGGGAGACAATGATGGGAATCAGTATTTTCTTCTTTTGTCTCAATCGTGCTTTCCCCAAGTCTTTCGCCCCATAAGATAACAGCTTTGGAAACAATCTTTATTTCCTAGGCTACAGTGTTTTCCACACAGAAAGTCCAAAAAGTTAATTCATTGAAATTGTAGTCTGCAAACATAGGCTATTTTCCATCTGGTAATCGGTTAAGCGATCAATCAACGTCCATCAATCCATACTTAAGGTAGAATACTCGTAATGAGTTTCGCGCGACGTCGGAATTATTCGGGTGACGTCGAAAACATTCGGCGGTGGAACTTTCCACCGCCGAATGTTTACGACCGCGCCCGAATATGTTCGGATATATGACGACGACACTCGAAAAAAGCTGATGAATCTCAAAATGGCGCCATTACGGGTATTCTACCTTAAGCATCGTATTTCATTGTCTACGGGTTAGTCGGTGCCAGCGTCATGTTCACAGCGGCTTTAGGACATTGACCGTCTGATACTTTCTTCACGCTGAAATGTTATGTAATAAATATAATGTAATAAATATAATGTAGTAAATATAATTTAGTGAATACATGTATAATGTGATAAATATAATGTAATAAATGTTATGTAATAAATGTAATGTAATAAATATAACGTTCGCTACTTTCGAAATTGTTGAATAAGCTACATAATAACGTCATTGTCGAACGTATCCTACGATAGGCTACATGTTGTCTTCGCTATGATCGGGTGAATGCTTTTAACCCTTTCCGAAATAACAAATTTTTAGGGCTGTCTAATTTGAAAGCCGCTACAGACTGCAAAATGGATGTTGAAAGATGTGCTTTTTGTACAATATAGCATGGAAAATGTTGAGGCAAAAGAACAAAATGATGATAATCAGCATTTTCTTCTTTTGCCTCAATGTTTTCCCAAGCCTTTTATAACAGGGACGTCAAAATCAGGTCTTGTTTGGGAAAGGGTTAATATAAAATGTATCTATAGCTTTTGTTGTCCGTCACTTTGTAAAGAAACCCAATCTAGATAATTTAAGCACTGGCCAGAGACCAGTTTCTTGTATACATTCAAGGCGTACTTAAAGGTTTGAGACACCCGTAAGATTCGAACCATCATATGCAATTTTACAATAATTTTCTGTTTGATGTTATGCTGTTTACAGCACATGGGTAAATTTTGTAAACACGTCATAATAATAATAATCATGAATGGCCTATGCATGGTTGCGCAGTGCACCATGTGCAGTGTCTCGGACATGAAAAGAAGAATCATAGCACTGTTATCAAGTTTTTCACTTTCTATTGAGGACTAGCCTCCATTTGGAACACCACGGACAATTCTGTTGAATCATACCTTGGATGCAAGTCGTAGAACTATTTTCAGACTATGAAAAGAATAGAATAGAACAACAATTCAAAACGTTCGTCTGTGACTAATGTCAACAATGAAGCGACAATGATACTGAAATTTAGTTCCAGTGTCCTCTCTTTTTAGAATGATTACAACATGCAAGTCCCGCAAGTTGCCATGGTTGTTCATTTGGATGACCTCGAAAACTACTTTATGAAGCGTACAGTAGCTACTTCCGGCTAATAAGAAATGTGATTTCTTTAACATTTCTTCATACATACACTTCCGAGTCGATGATTCGATCTTTGATGGAATTATCCGAGGTGTTCCAAATGGACTAGCCTCCCATTACTGTTACTAGAAATGGAAAAAGCGAATAGATAAAAGATCGACTTGAATGGACGGCCCAAATGGATTTGATACTATTTTTTGCTGGACAGGAATGTTGTAGGCCTATCCTTACATGTTGAACAATTCATACAATATTTTTCTTTATAAGTCAAGGCATGTTAACTAGCGTTTTCCACTATTTTGTGGATGGAATTTGCAAACATACCATCGTAACCGGAGTATAAATCATCATCAAAATAAGGAAAATATACCAAACGATAAATGACCTAACAGAGCATCTCTAGCTTTTAGCTAGAGATGCTCTGTCAGGTCCTTTATCGTGAGCTAAAAAAATCTGAACAAAATAAGGAAAAAGAACACAGAATGAACCATTATTTACCTGTTTGAACAGTCAAGAGCACACTGGTTTCCATATGTAACACCATCGTCACCACACACTGGTAGATAAATAAACGGACAAACACATAGAGGTTCATCACCTTGTTGTACTGCATTACAGTTACCTTCGTACGCCAATACCGCACCGCTGAAATAGGTAAGGTACATGTATAAATATAGTTGCAAACAGCATCAACACTTTGGCATCTTTGTTATGCTTTGAAATTTAAAGCATAGGCTAGAAGGACAAATACATTGTAGAGGTTCATCGCCTTGTTGTACTGCATTACAGTTACCTTCGTACGCCAATACCGCACCGCTGAAATATGTAAGATACATTTAGTGTTTGACCTACTTTTTGGACCAATGAAATTGTAGTATAGTAAAATTCTCCGCTCTATTTCGCATAAATGGGCTGTCGGCTAGTTTATATGACGTCTATACATAGCCACGCCCCAAAATATCAACCAGACTCTAAGTCATGTATTTCTTCATAAATGAATAGTCTATTATGTCTTGTTCATTAATTATTTAAAAGGGGCCTCAAATGTATATCTATTTTAGGAAAAAAACCCCAAAAAACACGCATATCACAGGTCATTGTTTTTCATACGTCAGATACGTTAGGATATACCATCTGTTTATACACATGTATAATGCCTTTCTTTGTGAGAAAAAAACACACACTTTACTTTAACAAATTATGAACGGTAATATCTTTTTCACAGAAATTACCAAAATAGATTATAGCATCAGAAGTAATAATCAAACTATCAAGCATTTTTCAAAGCAGGAACTGTTCTACTGTATTTTGAAGCAAAAACACGTTTTTCAATGACAGGTAGATCTTCAAAATGTTTGTCATCTTCAAAGTAATGAATGCGATTGGAACAGTTCAGTCATATTACAGTTTGGTAGGTATATATTATAACTTAGCATATCAAAAATATGTTTTTATCTGATATTTAAGATCATTTAACGTATTTGATGACTTTAAATAAACTCGTATTGCTGGATGTATATGCATTGCTAATCATTGAAAAAATTGTATTTTGTATTTATTTTGACATTATGATGGACGAAATGGCATATGTTTTGTCAAATACAACTTAAATCACAAATGTTCTTTTCATCAAATACGTTAGAATTTTGCATCAGATACGTTAGATATCAGATAGTGTCAAAGTTAAGCACTACACCTTTCTTCACGATCATCGCCATGTAAATATGTTTTAGGTCGTATAATATTGAGTTAAGCAGGAGGTAATAAAAACAAATTCAAAGAAAATTGATACCATATTAGCCATTAGATAATATTGAACTGCATCGAAGATGACAAGAAGATTTTTTCAAAGGGGGTGTTTCAAATCTGCCCACGCATGAATTTTCTTTTAATTCTGCATGGTGATAGAGGACCATATACAAGCTATGAAAATTTATTTAGTTTCTTAGATAATCCAAACTGGATTCCAAAAAGCCACCTTGACTTATTCCCACTATGGCATGAAACATGGCCCCTTTTTCATGTGTCGCAAAACTTTAGTTTTGTGTATTTTCAAGATCTGTCAATTGAATTTGATCCAAGACACATACGGCATTACATTCATACCAAAAAAGGTATTTGAGGAAATTATTATGAATGTTTTTTATTGAATTAATCATGAAAAAATGCATATTTTTCAGCAAAATTTTGGAAAAGAGTAAAATTGAATTCCAAAGTTAAGTATGTTGGAGTCTTTGTCAAGATTCCATATCATCACAAAAACATGCTACATATTTCCTCTTACTTTGAGCCAAATTATATAGAAATCCAAAACCGGTAACAATGTCATATAATACATATTATTGATGAAGGTGATGTTTTGGTCCAAAACTTGTATTAAGTAAAAATTTGATTGTGCTCCTAAAAACATTTTTATATTCAGTAAAATCAACTGTAGCATACAGTACAAACCTACAGCAATATTCATGCCCAAAAAACTCATTGGAAAAAACATAGAATTAATATAAATATTACTTATATTTACAAAATTACATGTATGGAAGCCAAGATAGGCATACATATACACATTGCAAGTTTTCTTTACTATTTGGTCACATTGTCTATGTACCATTTTTAGTGAGACTATGACATGCAAGAAATGTCATGCCAAATGTTATGAAATTCAAAAGACGCTTAGAACCGGTACGGTAAAGCATCAAAAGGTGCCCTTCCGGGTAACCAATACATAACCAAATATTTTTGCTCTAAGCGCCCCTAATGAACGAACATGATATGGAAGGCCCCCTTTGATTCAGTAAAAGACCGTTACAGCATTATATCTTTTCATTTACACAGTTGAAAATGTGCTTGTTTATATCAAAACGTGGCCCTATTGGGATAAAACAGGGTGCAATTATTTCCTCAAATTATTTTTTCTGACCATGGCTTAACCTGTATTGATACACAAATTATACACATTTCAATGATGTCATATGATTAACATGTTGTTTAGCCATCAATAGCCCTTAATAGTCACATGGGAGCTGTATTATCTGTTTCTTATGCATCACAACAATATTTTCACTTTTGCACGATTGTCAAATGCCATCAGAGAAATCGGTGCTTTTTCTTATTTGCTTTCTCATGTTTCAAAAGATCTATAAATAACTCTTGCTGTTAGCTTTCATGAATCACGGCTGACTTGAATAATTTGAAATGATTTTTTAGACAATTTCCTCTCTTTTTTGTAAAGTAGGTACACCTGGGACAAGATCTAGTGTGACCCTGAACAAAAATATTGTAACCAACTTTGAAGTCTACCCCTTAGCAAACTTACATACAAAATTTAAAACCTCATGGCTGTGTAAAACTTTACAAAAAGAGATTATTTTTATTATATGCAATGTTTCCCCTTTTATGCTGCCACAGCAACAAAAGTTTATGACAGAAAGAAATTCTAATACACAGAGTTGTACTCCTTTAACCCAAGGATACTTTTTATCAAGCTTCAAAAAGATTTACATATCAGATTGGGAAAAAAAAGATTTTTTGAGAAAATGCCAACAGACAGATAGACACACGGACAGATGACAGGAAATAACCGAAAACATGCATTGCATCTTGATTTATCCCCAGGTAAACTAAAATAACCAAAAAAGTAAACAAAACATTTGAAAAAAGTCATTTTTAAAAAATCTTAATTTTGTCCATTCTTGGAAATGTGCACTATTCAGGGGGAAATTCCAAAAGCAACATTTTACCGGTTTTATTTTTTCTCGATATTTCACGATAATCATCAGTATATTTGTGCGCAACTTTTACATAATTTTCAAATCTTGACAAAAACTGGAACAAAGAAAATTTTTGAACAGAATATGCTTAAAATATTTACAAGCAATGAATTTTTGGGTTACCCCCTTACACCAGTTGATATAAAACAATTTTTTGTACATAATTATATATATTTTTGTTTCATACAGGATCACGGACTACTGGGCATTATTTTTAGAATAAATTACGCGATGAAACTAACAACCAGAACGCTTGCACACTGTTTTAATCAGGGTACCCTCTTTTTTCATGGTGAAAACTTAAAATTCCGAGAAAATTGTTTTCTGGAATGTTCGATTTGAAACATTTCATGAATATGAACCGTTATCTAGTGTACTAACTTCACGCCAAATTTCATTAAATTCCGAGCGTGGGCAGACTCCCATGTTATTTTTCCTATTCGTGAGACACCCCCTTTGGGGGATTCAGACGGGGTTGAAAAACGAATGATAAAATTAAACTAACGTATCTGATTTTAACGTATTTGATGGTCGAACTGTAACAATGGCAATAAAATTCAACATGTTATCCATTTTAGTTTGTAAGAGAGTGTTTTTAGACCACTGGCATAGCCATAATGAAATTATAGTGG
This sequence comes from Fragum sueziense, assembly GCA_963680895.1. Classification (NCBI taxonomy): domain Eukaryota; kingdom Metazoa; phylum Mollusca; class Bivalvia; order Cardiida; family Cardiidae; genus Fragum; species Fragum sueziense. The sequence goes on from CAVMGG010000652.1 coordinate 17,658, forward strand.
AATTTTGTTTTCGGAATGAAGCTTTTACTGCACAGCGACGAAAAACATCTTAACGTATCTGATGATATTTATATATATTTTCTAAAGTTATGATTTCAGACACAATTTTTTCAAAACTTATTCCGCTTAAGCAGAGTGAAAGTTTTCCTTAAGCCTTTTTGCATTAACAACTATGTTTCTGTCAATAATATGTTACTGTTTTGTTGCCATTACACTTTCCAGAATCATTTATATTTGTTTAACGTATCTGATGTATAAAATGAGGACATTTGCTCTTTTGAGTATTTTGTTCAAATAATTGCTTTAATCGCTTACGATGTGGATGATTTTAAGTCTCGAGTTCATTCCTGTTGGAAAACAGACCTCTCAGAGTACCAAATGCTTACAAACAAATTTGAAAATCGGCTTTGAAATAAGACATATGGTGTGAGGACAAGCAAATTGTCGTATAATCTAGCATGCTTTGTGCTGTGCCCAACATTCAACTTTCATATTCAGCAAAGTGTTTCAGGTTCAATAGTTAGACACGATGTCAGAGTAAACAAAAAAGCAATAAATGTTCACCTCGATGCCTGAACAGCGGTCTTATTAAAATTAGCACTTTATCGTAGAATCAGTGGCCGCGGCCCGTCTCCATGAACCGCTAGCGAACTTTAAGTCAGATAGAGTCTGCATAGTAGATTCTACGCGATATAAACATTCAATGCGCTGCGCGCATTTGAATGTTTATTTCGCATAGAATCTACTATATATAGCCTCTACCTAATACGTAAAAAATAGTTGCAAACAAGCACCACCACCAATAACAGTAATATCAACTCTGGGATCTTTTTATGGTTTACACTTATTTAAGCATTAGCTTACTAGAATGATACATTTTCGTCACATAGCGTCATTCGAGTTCATGAACAGACGTCAAAATAACGATCAGTGTCAACTGCATTTAGTTTGCCGGACTATCGGAATGACAACAAAAATAATTGTATAGATCTAAAAGGCAATTTGTTCTTTTGCTTTAAAATCTCCCTAACCCCTTTTTCATATTCAAAAATGAAACAGGCGACACATAAAAACCATGTTTTGTTAGAAAAAGGATTGATTCATAATAATATAGCTCACGATAAATGACCTCGCAGATAATCTCTTTCAATTAGCTAGGGATACCCTGCCAGGTCATGTATCATGAGCTGTACTTACGAGCATTTCAGTAAACATTTGTTAGAGTATGTTTTCCCGTCCGATCCACACACAGGCTGGAAGTTACGTGGACAAATACATGCTTGTCCGCACGCTCCAACATGGTCAAGCTCTACACCACTGGAAAAGAGTAAAACAAAAAGGGATCGATTTTATGAAGTAGATTCTACATGATGACGTCACAAATGGACAATCTAAATGGTATAATTTATCAATGTTTTCAGTACACCCAATCTATTTCAGCGCTATTGTAATAAGTAAAGCAGGCTGCTCCGAAGGTGTAATTTCGACATAGCCTATATAGAATATAGTCCCACCATCAGCTAGTTTATTTGGACAATGAAAACCATCTAAACCGGGTAAAAACATAAATAAACCTAAAGATCATTTTGAGAACTATGACAATGAAGCTCGACAGATGGAACATTGAAATGAATGGAACTGAACTGAACAAAACTTTATTGACAAAAACTGTACATAGTTTATAGAATCTAGTCACAAACATTGCTTAAATGTCATTTGTCTAAATCACATAAAATGTAATATTTCAAAATATAGATAAACTGTGAAATTTGAAACCATTTTGTCCCATTTGTTTTGTTAGAGATAATCATTTTGACATTTTTTGTATCACTTACCAGGGAATGTTATTTATCAAAGTATTCCTAGACTGTCTATATAGAGCTACACAATCGGGAAGACGTCCCAAGAACACAGACCTGTATGAATTTTGGCTAGGCATTTTGAGGATTAAAACTCATAATTAGATACTACACACTTCATGCACCATCGGGCGTCATACTTGACAACGGAAATTAACGAGAGATACCATTTTCGGGCGTCATAAGTGGCAACGGAAATTGGTGAGGAATATCCTCACCAATTTCCGTTGCCTCTGATGGCGCCATAAGTTGCACCAAGTGGTTTGTAGTTAATAATGAACGTCGAATTGTATCACAAATAAAACCTTCCTCGAAAAGTCATAAAACAGTCCATAAAAAAGAACAAATTGGGTACTTACGCACAGTTCATACCGCATTTGTTGCCATAGGTTACCCCGTCTTTACCGCACACCGGCATGTACTCCATAGTACAAATACACGGGAAACTAGGCTTCGTTGTGGTAGTGGTAGCGGCATTGGTAACTGAATAATTCAATATGGAAAAAATGATACTAATTTTTGCTCGTATTTGAAATAATATTGCGGAGATTCTAATTGTATGTCCCAGACGTATTCGTATCCAAGCTCGGGCCAAATTATAGATAGGCTACTTGATAGCAGGTCGAATTTAACGAAATAAATATGCTACAGCATGGTGGTTGAATCAAGCCTTCCCGAATCAAAACTTTCCGAGTTATCTTAGTACCTTACATATTTGTTCGCAATAACTCCTCAAAAAAGGCTACAAAGTACATTATTTGGTGACTTTGGGTTGGGTAGGTTTTCTTAACAGATGTTAGATTCAAGTAGCATAGAAATTTCAATGACATACATGTAGTTTTCCTTACAAAAAGTCCATTATAAATATAAGTAACAATTAGAATAATTAAATCATACCCGCTAAAGTTATCCCAAGTAACACAACACTCTTCAACATGGTTGTTTGAATAGTGGACTCGGTCACACGAATTGGTCAACAGTTAGTTTGATCAAAGGCGATGAATCTCAGCCATTTTATACTCTGGCAGAATTTGGTAGAATATGATAACCAACGTGCTGTAAAAACAACTCGTGATTGTATAGCGGTACGTTATTATTGCATTAACAACAAGACACGTCTGACCTTAAAGAGGTTAAATTGTTTATTTACGTTGACAACATTGAAGGGTTTGATAAATTTAATGCTTCTGTCCAACTCCAAATCCTGGTACCAAAAGATAACGGGTTTGTCCCCGATTAACCCTTTCCCAAACAAAAACTTTCTGCCTACTCTCCATTCTATACTCAAAAGAAAAGGTTTAGTCAGTATTTTTGATGGTCAATTATTCGGCCAAAATACAACATATCAGTGTAAAATTTCACACAGTATTTGTTTAATCAACGCTTAACAAACATCTCCAAATAATGTTGCTAAATTTTAGTTTTTAGGTTTGTGCTAAAAGAATTTTAAAATGTGACAGGTGCACTTGCTGCAGTTTAGGCGCAAGTCTTTTTCCTGTATAAATCTATGCAAACCAAAGACAATAGCCCAGATACAAAAAATCCACAATAAAATTGGTACCAGCTTACATGATTTTAGCACCCCGGCTTAATCAATTTGGCCAAAAATGTCAATGTTAGAAACCATCTACCCAACCTACAAACTCTGGCGGTTTCCTATAGTTTGAACTTGGCAAGCTCTTCCAGTTTTAAGCATTGGAGTTGTTGTTGTCAAAAATGGGCATGTGTATGAGATTTTGGTCAATGATACCTCTGAAAACAGCGTATCTGGAATTATCGTTAATTGTGGCGTCATCGAGTTACGTCACGTCCAATCTGACAAAACATTGAAAATTGACTATACTGTAACCAATTTGTTCAATAATGACATTTTGTCAAAAAAAAAGTCTGTCTTTTACTTGCCTGGTCATTTACCCGAGAGTTGCCTTTTTTAGCATTGGCTCAGCCAGATCTCAGGCATTTTTTGACAAATATTAAATGTCAGTTATTTTTTCTAATTGTCTGTCTACAATAAATAACTTTGTATCAGTGGTGAACCAGCCACTGGTCCTGATAGAACGATTTCTTGAAAACGCAGTTAAATGCTAGGAGCAGCAGGTTGGGTGCGTAAGTCACCATAATATACTGTAAATTCCATTAAAAGAAGTTTTTTCTCACTCACAGTCAACAAAGAGACTTTTATTCTACCAAGAAATGATACAAAGATCGATTTTTCATGTCAATTACCAGGAATTTAGACTCTAAAAAGTCACTCCCGAAGCTGTGACTTTTCAATTTGACCCCTTTTGGAATGAATTGTCGAAAGGAAGATTAAGTAAACATGGATGCCAATTGAATTTCACCGACTTGTTCTAAATTGGTTGAAGATTGTTATGAGTAAAAATGTTGGCATTGTAAAACGTTATAGACAAAATTATTGACCAAAAACTTTATACTGACTAAACTTTTTCATCTCAGTATATATTGTTCAAATACACGTATCATATCATGTTCTTTGAACAAATAATTGTCTCATCGGTAGGCCTAACATACACACAGCCTGAACTGAACTTGTTAAATTATATATTCTCTAAAAGCTTCTTCGTGACCTGTAGAAAATCTAAGAGAAGAGCATTGAACCCTGATAATAATGCACATGTGCATCAGTGGATGATGCGCGTCTAAAATGATATAAGAGTCTCTTTGCGAAATCTTTATCTGTATTATCTGTATTATGTATAAGGCATTGAAGAGGCATAATATTGTTTCAATTGTTGATGGTTTTTACTATCTTGTTCCAAATTTACATTATAAGATATACATTGTAATTATACTTGTGAGTTCTAGAAGAAATTGTAACAACAGGATTTTAAAACATTATTTGTCATTGTTTGCCCTAAAGCGACGTTATTAAATCCATATTTCACAAGAAGTGGTTTGAAATTGAAAATTTGAGTCGAAATATAAATTACATTGGGAAATATAAACAACTTCAAAGGTAAACTACCCGAACACGAGTGGAAAACACTTCAACCAAAGGACCCTTGATTTTGAATTAGGTTTTGAAAGACATAATCTTGCCTCAATATTTTCTATGCAGTTTTGTACATAAATCCTAGTATATTTACCAATATAGTATAGGTTTCGTTTTTTGTCTGCCCTAGCTTTCAAACTGAACCATCCTAAAAGGTTTTGAAATTGTAAATACATATTCAATCTGATTAAATCCGATGTTAACTTTTCAGTAGCATCTGAGACGCACCCGTTAGAGGCCATCTTCTATGACCTTTCTTCGCACCGATCAAATTTTAGGTTCGAAAAAAAGTAAAAAAAAAAAAAAAATAAAAAAAAATAGGTGTGCACACTTTACGATTGAGGCATGGGAGCTACACTTCCGTTTCTAACAACAACACGGTGGATAATCACGTGATGCAACAATTTCAGAAAATCATCAATAATTTTGTTAATACGTGACCGATTTGAATTCGGTTTGAAGCAGAGAATGTGGACAGTCGTCACGTATTCGATGAACGTGGTTGATTTTTGAAAGATCAATTGATAAAAAAGTTATTGAAGATAAACCAAAATTTTGGTTTATCTCCAATAACCTTTTTATCAGTTGATTTTTCAAAAATGCAACACGCCCAGCTTCTTTCTGGCATTTTCCCACCCTCTTTGCTTCAAACCGAATTCCAATTGGTCAAGAATTAAAATAGATATTGAAGATTATCGGAAATTCTGAGTCAATTGATTATACACCGTGAACAACGAAATAGTCTATCCAATACGACATCCTTGATAGTGCAGTGGTCAGCGCACTCGGCTTGTAACCTGAAGGAGTCGAGTTCGAGCCCTACGCAGGGAGGTGTGTCTTTGGGCAAGACACTTGATTGTCAACTCCTCAGTATAACCAACTGTATGAAGTGGGTAGCATTGAGACAAAACTTTTTTTCAAGACAGCGCCAAGCGCATGTTTTTTTTAACCACAACCAGTTGTTGTCACGGGTAACCGACCTACGTTTGCAACGAGATTTCTGATTGGTTCGCGTAAAAATAGGGAAAAAAACCCACGGATTTTCCAAGGTCACTGAAAATTATCTCCAAGCGGTGAATGTCAAGCAATGTTTGAGGCATTATTTGCGAGGGATGCGTGGTAATGTGGGGACGTCATGTAATGAATAAAAATCAGTTTATAAAAAAGTGAAAGTAAGATTTTACTAGGTCGTCCATAACTTTTTATCAGCACGATTTTGAAAGATCTTTCAAATCCATCAACGATATGGCCTTTTCACTTTCTCTGCTTCAAACCGATTTTCAAATTGGTCACGTATGATAAGAATTAGGCCTAATGACGGTTTCTCTGAAATTGTTGTGCCGAGTGATTCTGCGCGCTGTTTGTCTGCACTCTTATGTAACTACAGTCGACACTCGTTATGTCGACATCGGATAAGTCGAATTTTCGCTTAAGTCGAAGTGAAAATCTGACCACGTCCTCACCAATGGATAATCAGAAAGTTAAATGAAATAATTTCAAAATAAATTTCAAAATAAATATGGCCATTGAAATTTAGTAGGAAAAGGATAGAAATTGCTCGTTTCGAGCAATTTCTGTCCTTTTCCTACTATATTTCAATTATGAACGCACTTGATGAGCAACAAAAATGGTCAAATGGTATTAATTCGTAATTGAACAAAATCGGATGAGTCGAACTCCGGATATGTCGAGGTATTTTGACGGCCCCTCCGATTTCGACACAACTAGTGTCGACTGTATATTGCGCATTACCATTTCGTTACGGAAGACATAAAACATTTTTCGTCCCCTAATGGACACTAACGAATAATTCATGGATTACAGGACACCGTCTCTCGTATAAATCATACTTGATTATTGAAATAATATGCCTCAACCTATTACAAGACGGCAAAATTCGAGACTGGTTTAAACTCAAAGGTGTTGCGGATGGCAGTTTCAAGTAAATGTCGGTGAATCATCTGATAGAACAATATTTTTTACTGCAGAAAATCGTCGATTTTTATGTTGATATGTTGTCGATCTGAAACGGTTTGAAACAAAGAAGAATTTTGCGGGTGTGGTGGAATTGTGAAAAAAGTAATTGAAGACCAATTAAAATGATATTTCATCAGCTAGATCTAGTTTGATTATAATTTTAGTTGGTCATCAATAACATTTGTATCAGCTGATTTCAAAAGACTAACTAGATCTATATCCAGCAAACGCCTGGCGGCTTTCCACCTTCTTTGTTTCAACCCGAATTCAAGTTGGTTATGTACGTGCGAGTTAACATAATATTTTAAGAGTTTCTTCAATTGTTGTGTCACGTGATTCTCCGTCATGTTTATGTCGTCATCTGCAACTTTTTCGATTTGGAAAAGGTGTAAAATGTGTCCTATGAGTAGGTCTAATAGAACTGTTAAAGTGGCTCATTTATCCCAGTGTTATAAGTTCCTCTCGTTACCAGCCGCGGCCAGGGAGCAGTTGGTAGGTGCATCTGACGCTCGCTTGTGAGGTCCTTGCACAGTTTGTGGTAAATATCCTTTTGGTGCTCCAGACGAAGCGATATGATCATAGTAGTTGAATACGACGTTTAACGCCAATAAAGCAGAGCATCTCGTTACCAAATAGACCCCGTGACCAACCTGGAACCAAATCGGATTGTGTTAACCAGCTTGTGATTTAACCTATTACCAGACGATTACATTTTAGACTGATCCAAACTTAAATATGTTGCAAACAACAATATTATTGCTCTTGAAAGAGTTGTTTCATTTTTTGGTCCTAATAGATTAAAAACTTAGTGGGAAATGAAGAAATTGCTTGTCACAAGCAATTTCTTCATTTTCTCCCATGTTTTTAAAGCAATTATCTTGTTGGACGCCTAAAAAGCGTCAATATATGGGAATGGGTTAACGTCTCGTTTAGCAGTTCTTCTATCATATATTATTGTCTGCTGGAGCACCTACCTATGGGTCTTCCAGTTCTACCTGTACTAAAGACTCAATGCTTTAACTTCTTACTAAACAATGCCTTGATTTGACGTGCTTAATCTAAAAGGCTTGGGATAATCAACATTTTCCCATTTTGGCTCAATACTTTCAGTGCTACGAAAAGTATCGAACTAATGGCATGAAATATATTTTGACTTTATTTCCCAGGCTTCCAGCAATCCTTTTGTCGAAATTTCATTGTATTGTCTCCATTAATGTCAGAGTTACAGCCCTTAATTCGTTAAGAGCTAATTTCATCTAATGCCACATAATGCGCATGCGCAGAAAACGATTCCTTATTTTTTCGGAATTGGTCATATCCGGATTGCCAGAAAAACGCTTAAAATCTCACTTATCTCTAGTAGCAAGCTCTAAAATCAATGTCTAATCCGTCAATTTTGCAAATTACCTCCCTTTGACATAAACAAACAGGAAATTTAAATTGTTTGGTATTCACAAATTTATCACGATTTTCGATTGCTTTTTTGTGTAACATCATTCAGGCATTACAGGGGAAACCATTCATCGACTAGAATTGTTCCCAGATGTCCATGTTATAGCGATTTCAATTTCCTATGGAGATTACATTGTAAAATTTTCAAGCTTTGGAACATATATAAAATTTTGCTTTTCAAACATCATTTTCTTAACGCTGAAACAATGTTATGCAAGCTTCTTTACATTTCCTGACTAGTAAGTTGTCAGACTACCATTCCGTGCATTCCGGCATGGTTTGAATTCTTCTGCTTGGATTTCTGAAGGTTAAAATTGTGTAAAATTTCCGTTCAAATTGCACACCTGAAAAACGGACCCCTGTCACATTAAAAGGGGCCGTTTTCATCCCCGTAATTAAGATCCACAACACGTTTAGTGCTTGGCACAACCAAGTCAATATACAATGCGAAACACTTTCATTTGATTTTTTTACTTGTTGTGTTTAGAAGAAATATGGCAAGCAGAGTAGGTGTAGCGTTTTCATTTTTGCTCAGTATATGTATACTCACCGTCATAAGAAAGTAGCCACTATTCAAAAAGCTATATTTTTTACAATTCTTTATGTCGTTTTGTTTTTACACATTCATACGCATTCCCAGTGGTTTCTTTTCACACCTCAATGGTTAATTGCTTTCAACATGTCCGGAAAGATGTTTAGTTGTAATATGGGTTCGAAACAGTATTTTAGAATACAAAGTTCAGTTTTGTTTATTTACAGCTGTCATTTTCTGCATAAATTGACGCTGTTGAAACACAAACGAAAGTCCCATTTCAATTTAACAGAAAGTCCTTCCATTGAATTGATAAAGGTCTATGAAAATTTAGCACTGCCATTATAGCATGTCTCAATGTTAAAAGTTTGATAAAAACCGGAAGTGGTTGCTGAGTAAAGTGAAGGGAAACATTTTTCGAATTAGGAACTTGCTAAAGACCAAAGAGAAACAAAGTTTCAATGAATGGAGCATTTGAGAGGCAAATGGGGATTGGTTGGGAAACCGGAAACCGCCATTTTGCAAGGGTCTTGGGTGTAATGAAAATCACTTATTAGTAACTAAGCATTTTGAATAAAAACAGTATCATAAACACATATCCTTATACATTTTTGTCTCTTTTCTAGCCCTATATATGGCCGTGAATTTTAGTAGTGTGTTCCGTATCAGTTACGGATTTCCTGGAACTACCACCAAGCTACCATAGCTAATAGGATAGTTCGACTGTTTTCGGTACTTTCGCGAAAGCATTTTTACTTGCCTTGTTGCAATGTTTTGTATTCATTTCGATACGTTCATGAATAATCTTAAAATTGCCGACCATTTGCATTAGACAAGTGGCTACTTTCTTATGACGGGGAGTATACATTGGCCTATTCATGCTGACGGCCTAGGAGCCAGGCTAGGATTGATACCGGTACTTCAAGACTTCAGTATTTCCCAGATTGTCCCGTTTTGCTAGACAGGTCACACTTATCCAGGCCAAACATGCAAGGACGACTGTATTTAGAAAGTCAGTGAAATGTCATTAAACTTTTAACCCTTTCTCAAATCAAAACAGTTTATTTAACTCATTATCCAAAACAGTCGACATGGTTATTACTATTGTCTTAATAAAACAGAATTTCGTATATTTTGATATGAGGGAAACCTTTAAGTGAAAAGAAAAAAATGCCTATTGAATATTTTAAACTTTTTGTTTTATGTCTGTTGTGGACGTAAAAAGCAGAGATAGATTGAAAAAGGGTTAAACCATTTCCTAAACGGCAAAAATCGGATAGTTCCATCGTGGAATCAACTGCAACGACTAAATAGATGTTAATAAAGATAGAATCAGCGAATGGCAGGCCCGTAGGAAGCAATTTCATATTGGGTGGGCTGAAGCCCCTGTGTCTGAATGATTGGGGGGGGGGGGGGGGCTAAATTGGATTTTCCAAAATTCTCAGTGTAAAATGAGGAAAATTTTGCATTTTTGCCCAACTTTGGGGGGGGGGGGGGGAAGGCTAAGTCCCCCTGTTCCTACGGGCCTGAATGGTATAGTACAGAAAATATTGTGACAAAAGGAGAAAATGCTGATTAACAGCATTGTCTTTATTTGCCAAAATGTTTTTCGAGAGAGCCTTTTTGAAAGGGACGGAATAGCATGTCTTGTTTGGCAAATGGTTAATGTAAAACAGTATTAAGAAATGCAAGATGACATAGTACCACCGGCACCATTATGTAATTGAATGTAATCTTAGAAATGTCGTGCGAAGACAACGTGCTACTGACATTTAACCCATTACCAAACGACAAATTTTGGACTGTTCCAAATTCAAAGATCAGGCAGACGACAACTTCATGTGTATGAAAGTTTACATTTTTTGGTCTTTTTGGGTTAAAAAATTGTGGCAAATGAAGAAATTGCTTGTGACAAGCAATTTCTTCATTTTCCACAATATTTTCCAAAACCATTATCTTAAGAGGAGTCAAAAAGAGTCCTTGTGTGGTAATGGGTTAACCATTTCTAATACAAGACTTTGATTTGACGTCATTGCTTAAACATTTTGTGAAAACATTTAGGCAAAAGAAGAAAATGCCGAGAAGTAGCATTTTTATATATGCCTTAATCTTTTGTTTGATACATGTTACACAATTCTTTTCTTTTTTAACAACTTTTTTCTTCTCTGCTGCAAAATTCAAATTGGAGCAGTGCAGATTGTTGATGTAATAGAATGGGTTAAGGCTAATGTTTTCAGAGAAAGTTTGGTATAATTTGGCTAATTTGTTGAATTGAGGTTTTCGCCTTGTTCAAAAGATTTAATTATGTTATAGCGCCTGGGTTAAAGTATCTATGCTTTGCATTTTCTCCTGTTTTCCATTATACAATGTAGATCTACTAGCAGAAGTTCGGCTTCATTTTATGTTAGTGACACATCTGTTATTGTCTCACCATCATCAGAACATCAACAAGAGGCCCATGATGGTCCTATATCGCTCACCTGAACCAAGATTATACGAGCCACAGTTTTGTTCAAATCATTTAATATTTGTGACTTTAAGACAGAAAACAAACTTATGGTCAACAACATTGTGTCCAAATTTTGTCTCGGTTCGTCGCTATTTGTGGTTGTTAGAGTAAAAACAGTCGAAAACGGCAAATTTGTCAATTTGAAAGGCTCAGCAAACTATGATTAAGCTGAAATTCAAACTGGTGCAAGATGCAATAAACATCAATTTTGTCAAATTCAAGGGCATATAACTCATGACTTTCTAGTCCGATGAGACCGAAGTTCAAACTCATCCAAGATATTATGGTCACCAACATTGTTTCCAAGTTTCGTCTTAATAGGTCAATAATTGTAGATTCTAGAGTGTAAACAAAGTCGAAAACAATCAACAACGGGAATTTTGTCAAATTCAAGGTCGTATAACTCATGACCTTTTGATCTCATCATTCTGAAAATCGAACTCATACACGATCGTATAGTCCGTAACATTGTGACAAAGTTTGCCATGATTGGTCAATAAGTGTAGACGCTAGAGTGTAAACAAAGTCGAAGAAAACGTCAATTTTGTCAAATTCAAGGGCGTATACCTCAGGAATTCTTTATCCGATCAATCTGAAAGTCGGACTCATTTGAGATCTTATAGTCCTTAATATTTTGTCAAGATTGGTGAATAATTGTAGATGCTATGGTGTAAACAAAGTCAAAAACGGTCGAAAACGGCAATTTTGTCAAATTCAAGGGTGTATAACTCATGACTTTATGATCCAATCAATATGAGAATCGAAGTCATACAAGATCTTATGGTTTTTAACATTGACTCAAAGTTTTGTCTTGATTGTTCAATATTTGTAGATGCTAGAGTGTAAAAAAAGCTGAAACAAGCGTTAACCTTTTCCTAAATTTCCCAAATAACAATATTTTAGGGTTGTCCAATTAGACAACTCCTCATAGAATTGACATTAAATAGTTAAAGATTTGTGTACAATACAACACAGAAAAGGCGAAAAGAAGAAAATGCTGGTTATCAGCATTTTCTTCTTTTGTCTCAATATTTTCACAAGATTTTCTTTTAAATTTGAGAAATCACAACCAGGGGCCTGTTTCATTAAAGCATTTTCTTCTTTTCGCTTGTTTCAGCTTTTTAGCTCATCTGAGCACGAAGTGCTCAAGGTGAGCTATTGTGGTCACTTTGTGTCCGTCGTCCGTCTGTCTGTCTGTCCGTCCGTCTGTCTGTCCGTCCACAATTTCGTGTTTACACTACAGCTACAAATATAAGCCAATCTTAACCAAACCTGGTCAAAACATGTATGACCATAAGATCTCGGATGAGTTCGATTATGGGTCAGATCGAACCAGAAAGTTCGGAGTTATCTGCCCTTGGATGAGAAAAAAAGCTAGTTTTGACATTGTTTTCTCTCTAGTATCTACAATTATTGATCAATCAGGCCACAACTATGACACAATGTTATTGTCTATAAGGCATTTTTCACACTTCATATAAGGTCCCATTTAGCGTGATGGGTCACAAATCATTTACAATATAACATTTTCAATGCTATAACATTTTTCGCAGCGAAAATACGGGCTTACTAGAACATCCAAGCTTTAAATTGCTATCGCGTTTTAAAACCCGGTACATTGTGATCAAAACACCAATGCTGAACATGTCCAAAGACATTGTACATACTGTAGCTTTAATGGGAGAGATATTCTAACACAGGACAAAAGTTATATTTGTTTGATATTTTGCTATTTAGCCTTTTTGCAGATGACGAAACGAAAGACTGCTCCAGATGATACATTATACATGATCGGGTACTAGTACATTGAGGGTTAAGGTGAAAATGCTAATGTGTAGGCTCATAACGGTTATCATAATCCAATTGCAAGTATATAATAAACGCATTCAAACAAGGTTTAGCTCACGATAATTGGCCTGGCAGAGCACCTCTAGCTAATCGACAGGGATGCTCTGTCAAGTCATTTATCGTGAGCTATAGGCATTGTCAAAATCACTCATTGTTATGTACACTGTGTAGTATACAAACCTTTATCAATGACCATTTTATAGCCTGCAAATCTTTTAAATGGGAGTGTCAAGTTCTTTGCCATTTAGGAAAGAGTTTAGACCAGTATCATCGTTTCAAACCTCTTTCTGTCTATACAATAAGATCAATACAATAAAATGTAAGTATAATGACGAAAAATAATAATGTTTCATGTAACATGGAATAATATCTAACAAAAAATTATGTAAATGTACATTTCAAGGAGAAAACAGCCATGACTAGTTAAAGGATGCATGTGGTGTCGAATTATGTTGAGTGAAAATACTCAACATGCATAATTGAACAAGACATTTAAAGACTCTTTTGTTCGCACCAAACGCCATGATGGAATGCAATTTCCTTTGGATAAGCGAGCATACGCGACCAAAATAATTATCAACTTCATCGCCATCAGCTTCAGTTCTCCCCGTATTCTTCTCTCCCTATTCTGTTCATTTCTTACTGCTTTTGTCCATCTGGGAATACACGGGGAATTCATCACTCAAAGGATTTGTGTTAGCATCATCAATTTTATCCGTCTCAGGTGCTGTCTTTCGCTCATTTGATAGACTATGTAGAGAGTCTATTTCTTCATAATGTTTAACACCAATGTCGTGTTTAACATCACTGACACTTTTCTTCTTCAATAACGGTTCTACTTCACTATCGAGGTCTGAATCACGTTTTATATCAGGACCAGCTTCCTCGTACGTATGATTTGAGATTCTATCAATATCGTTCTGATTGCTTTCTTCAACTATAATTGTTGGAATGTACATTGCGTTCTCTGTTATTTCGTATTCTTCCTCGTCCCGTTTTGGTTTTGGTACTTCCTCTGGTGTGTGTGGTACTTTTCCATTTGAGATGGATTCTCGCTTTCGTCTAAGATTGGAAAAGTAAAAACGTTGAAGAATGTATCTGACAAGTTTGCTGAATTCAGGATAAAATAGGCATACAAAAAGAAAAATTACAAAGAAAACATCCAACGCTATATAACACATTTCATTTCGAATCAAACAAATGGATAATGTAGTCGGTGGAAGGTAAAAAATCGTTACGATTGATTTCTGAAGCTGTAGTTAACTGGTTTTGATCTCTCATTGATCAACGATGTAACCTACCGATGCAGACGTGAAGCTATGTAGCGTTTGCTTTGTTTAGAGAGTAAAGTTGAAGAACATGTCTGATTTAAGTTATCCGGCCACGTTGGCAAGAATAAGACAACATGCATGTACATTTTTGAGTTCTGACCTTATTCAGCTGCACCTGTATTTTCTTTTAAAGCAACACAGTAACGGTTATGAGATAATTTCGGAAGAAATCACTTACCTTTTGAAATAGCATATGACTGCAATACTGATGACCATAACAACAATGACAGCTACCACTACCACCGCAGTTATAGCCCCTGCAACTATACCAGTCACATTGTCTGGAAAAAATAATTAAGAAAGTTACCTTAAAGTGACATTTCACGATTATTTTTACATACATTTTACTTTTATTATATCTGAAAGATATAATTTCCTTATGAAAATTCTGAAAATTTCAAGCCAAAACATTGAACCATTTACGAGAAATATATATTTACGTGCTAAAAATAAACAAATTGTTGTGGACAACAGTTCAGATTTATATAGAATTTGTCATTTCTGTCTCAACTTTAAAGGCGTATTTTTCGCTTATAAGTAACAACTTAAAAAAAACTGATAGCATTTCTACGCATTAGAGTAGACAATCTTTGCATCAAGACATACTTTAAAAATGAAATAAAGGTGAAATGTCACTTTAACTCATCGTCTAGACATCTTCTATCTAGACAAGTTTTTAAAACAATTTATCAGTTCCCTCCATATTTTATGTGCTTAAAAAGAGAAAAGACCCATATAAACCGGGTATTTACATCCGCTTTGTTGTCAACAGCAGCTTTCAATTGGACCACAATATGATCTAGTTTTTGTGATGAAAAAGTAAACGTTTTTCATGCTGATCCCACAACATTCTGACCCATTTAGCAGACACTACATGAGTAAATAACAAGATCTTCTACCAACATTCTGATATTTGTACTCCCTGCTTGTCTTAACCGTTTCCCAAATGCCAAATTTGGACTGGCTCAATTTGAAAGCTGCTGCAGAAGACAAAATTTAGGTTGCTGAAGAAAGGAATTATGTACATAACAACTCAGAAAACATTGAGGCAAAAGAAGAAAGTGCTGATCATCAGCACTTTCTTCTTTTACCTCAATATTTTCCCAAACCATTTCTACCAGAGACGTCAACACCAGATCTTGTTTTGGAAAGGGTTAATCAAGCATTTCAAGGATAAGAATTAGATCTAGGTCACAATTTGGAAACTACCTTTGTTGCGAGCGGTGTCGGTTGATGGCTCCTCTTTTTTAGCATCATCGCTAGTCGATGACCCTGATGAACCTGAAAAATGGAGTAAATGACCGCGTGATTAAAGCAAGCTGGCGGTGTACATGTAAGATAAAAGTTTGCACACGTGTATGTAGATTTGTCTTGATAAGTGCAGTCGGACTATTCTATACTTAAGCATGATAATAGTTAGAGAAAGATTCAAGAATGCGTCTCGTTTGGTGCAGAATTTTAATGACGATACATGTTTATGGCATAGAACTAAATGCTTAAATTAAACACAAATAAATACAGAATTGTGACAAATTAACGTTCCTGTAACGACTAGTTTCATAACATATCGAATATCATATACGTATCATATATATGATTGACCAATATTATACAATGTAAACTTTCCCAACGATGGAGTTGAGTTATAAAATAAAGATAAAAATAAAGACATTCGAGTAAATAGGTAGACAAACAAACAGAGGAATTCTATAATGTCCCTGATTATTGGCGTAGGACATAAAAATGTAGAAACCATGTACATGTGTTTTCAAACTGCCGTCCTTTGAGAATTTTGGCATTAACCAGCCTTTTTGATAAACACAATTTGATGAGAATCTATTCTTATCGTACTTTCTTGAAAATGAATTAAATAAACCATTTCGGACAATATTAAATTTTACCTTGAAGATTCACTGACGTAGTTACTTTCTTTTCGTCGTTACTGGGTGACGATACGACAAAAGATGTCGTTGTTGAATTTAGAACACTAGATGTATGTTGTGTAGTTGTAACTCCGGGAGTTGATGACTTTGCTGGTGATCGTGAAGTTGGTGGAGTTAGTGTTGTAGATACAGTTGTTGATCTTCTTGCAGCTGTTATGGGGATGTCATCAACCGGGGAATGTGTATCTGCAACAATTAGTATACAAATGAGCCGGGATCTGGAAAAAATCCCTTATAGCATTTGAGAACAACATGGTTCCAGATCAGCCTGCGTATACACGCAGTCTGACCAGGAACCATATTGTTCTCCAATAACTTCGTCATGGTATGTAGCAACCATTTGAGAGTAATATGGATGCTGGCTAGACTGCATCTAGGCACAGCCTGACCATGAAATCTGGCTGTCTTAAATGCTATAAGGGACGTTTTTTTCAGATCCTGGCTCAAATGCAATTTATGGGTCTGGAAAATATTCATCCGGATCAGATTGTCTCCACGCACAGTCTGATCTGGATCCAAGCTTCCCTGTTGCAGTTGCTACAAGTAATGCAGAAGCTGAAGAAGAACGACATGAATTAGATTCGAGTTTTTGTATGCATTCACAGTTTGGTTTATTGGTATCATATTGTTCTCTAAGTACCACAAGTCATATTTAACCGCCATTTTGAGATTCATAAAACACCGGCTTTTTACGAGCGTCGTCGTTACGTTTCCAAACCTATTCGGACGCGGTCGTAAACATTCTCCATCGCTGAATGTTTTCGATCACATCCGAATAATTCCGACGTCATGCAGGCCCGTAGGAACAGGGGGGCTGGGGGGGGCTAAGCCCCCCAAAGTTGGCCAAAAATGCCGAATTTTCTTAATTTTACACTGAAAATTTTGGGAAAATCCAAATTAGCCCCCCAATATTCGGGACAAGGGCTTTAGCCCCCCATATGAAATTGCTTCCTATGGGCCTGTCATGTGAATCTCATTAGGGCTATTCTACCTCAATTCAACCCCGCCTTTATTGATTTAATGTGACCAAACCCACATGACAATTCAATTGTTCGATCCCTTCTTGTTTCCGTTTAAGGACATGTTTAGCCCTTTTAAAACAACATCTAGTTTTGGCACCCAGAATAGAAAAAAGCTTTGAAAAATATTGAGCTAAAGAAGACAATTGCTAGTAACCAGCACTTTCTCCATTTTCCTCGATTTTTTTGTATTTGGCAATCTGTTATGGATTTAATTTTCTGGCTGATTCTTTTTAATGAAGTAATACAATAAAATATTGTCTACAATGAGAGTTAAAACGTCAGCCAATGAATCAATTCTTTATTTACAACTTACTGTTTATGTCCGGTCTTTCTGATGTGCCATTGTAGCAAGTCAGGGCAAGTTGTGCTGTTGCTGAAAACAAAAAAAAAAAAAAAAAAAAAAAAAAAAAAAAAAATGCAAAAAATTATATCGTCGTTTTTCAACAAAAACCTCGTAACTGCAGCTTATAAGAAGCTGCATTTATGAGTTTTTTTTTTAAAGCATCAACATACTTGTTGGTAACGCTTTAAAAGTCGTTTTCGAACGAACCACCGATAGGTTGAGAAGAACCTGAACATTACGCGATATCTTATGCTTCCGGGACAACAGAGTTTCAGACTGGTCCAACATGAAAGTCGCTGAAGATGATGCAGGTGATGAAGTCAAAAGCGAGTGTTGATAGAGGTAAATGTGTATAATGCTCGTATCTTAGAAAATAATGATGTAAAAGAAAATACTGGAGATCAGCCAGATTTTTCTTTTGTATCAATGTTTCTCAAATTATTTCTAATAGTTCTCACAAGGTCTTGTTTCAAAAGGGTTGCAATTTTATCTTTAAATTGGCTTTTAATATTCTGAATTCATTTCGATTAAATAGAAGGGTAAAATTTGAAAAGCTAAGAAATGTAACAATTTCAATTATTGATTTTTATAAACTAATAAACTTATAATTCCAATTTCGTATGACATATAAAATACAGCCAGTACCTAGATCTTGACTTTAAACAACTTCTACGATATAAATTATGAAAATGGACTTCCAAATAGTAATTCCCTTGACGTGACAAAAGGATATGGGTCCGGAATGCCTTTGAGAGAAGAAGAAAATACTGATGACGACACTTCTCTATTTTCAAAGATTTCTAAATAGCAATACGGATAATCTTTACGTAAGTAGCCTAGATACTAAAGTGTACTTTTTAAATCTACATTTCTTTTCTAGTTGGACCGTCCCAATATATGGTTGTTTAGTAAATGGTTTAATCAACTTACAACCCTCCGGCAGTTTAAATACAAGACATATTCCTCCAATACGCAATTCCCTGTCCGCTTGCTGTCGCTCGGCCAATACTACCACCGAACTTTTGTTGAAACGCATAGCACTCTGACCCCTGACTAAATGTTGGTCTGTACCATCCACGTAGAATAGAACCCTATGATCCAAATTATCTCGTGATAGGTACCTCGTATCCACAACAAAGGGGAGGCTTGCCCCATTTAATCGTGTTAAGATACATTTACACAAGTTCCCATTGAATTGACTGGTGTCCATGGCAACTGTTGAGCCGGATATAGTACCATCAGCGCAAGCATGTATAGCTACAAGAAATCACATTGTGTGTTTTAGAAAAGTAAAAATTCTCTTGTTTTAGGACATTTTGCGTTGAGGTTTACGAACTGAGAATGAAATGCAGAGCCAAAGGCGAAATTTTGAAAAGTGCCAGTAATTCCTAAACTGTGTTACAGTTCCATTCCAAATACAAACATTAGCATTTTGGATGGATTAGAATTTTGAATTAATGCATACTTAGTGAAATATTTGACAAAAATGTTCAAAATTACCTCCCTTGTATATGAATATAGAGTAAAATAATATTCGTAAATTATTTTCTTCTTGAAGCATAATCTTGAAATCCGGCATGGTGAATCAACTTATGTGAAGTGTATTTACAAGTGTGTGTAATTTGATGCATTTCGCATGACTAGAAAGTGGTGTTTTCATTCTCAGTTCGTAAACCTTAACCAGTATTAACCCGGGATAACTTAACTTTCGTCGGCTTTGTCCGTCTGCTGAGCGTCTAAAACATTGCCGAAGTGTAGTCATTGCATATGCAGTTGTCCCGGGTTAATGTTGGATCACTATATGAGAATATCATCTTCGTCAGAAACACAATTGGTCTTTTCATTTAAAAGTTATATATATACCCTGCATAAATTGACAAAGAACAAATTTGATCTTCTGATATAGATCTTTTAAAGTATGAGCAGTCGTGAGCACTAGCCTCAACAATTATTTTCAACATGTTATGTTGCAAAGTGACATTAGTGATATTAGATATATTTTATTGGTTCATCGTTATCCATCTCCTAATAAGAACTGGTTTTGACAGGAACTTGGGAGGATATTGAGCAGCACTTTCTGATTAAGCTCAATTATTTCTGAGCTATTATGTAGGCCAAAACAAATCTAACATGTATCTTTAACAACATAAGTGTTGTGGTCTGCAGCAGCCTTTAAGTTTGGAAGACCACTTTCCGTATTGGGAAATATCAAAGAATAATTGTTAAAATTAACACTAAACACGCACAGTAATAGAAATATCAATTCGTCGCTTTAAAGCTGCAGCTCTACATTGCTTTCGTTGAAAAGCAGCGAATTGATCTTACCAACACTTCCGTATGTTTTCGGATGACAATCGTTTTGGTCTCTCGCATCTGAAGGTATAAATCAAATTGAGACGTACAAAAGACATACGCATTTTATTAGCTAGGATCAGGAAAAGGGCATTATGCCATCTGAGACAAACATGGGCCCGGATCAAACAGTTAATATACATGCTGTCGGACCAGGATCTAAGTTGCTCCTTTGTATTTTCTCAAAACAATCTTAAACTTTTAATTAAACAACATGGTCTTGATCAAACGGTAATAAAGCACAGTCTCGTCGGCAATCAGGTGGCACAACATCTTTTTTTTTAAAAGTCATTTGTCCCTGGCTTTGTGTCGCCCTCTCTTCTGGAACTCCTTTTTTCTAAAATGGAATATAATTATATACGTATAGATTAACATAAGTATTGAAAATATAAAAAAAATGTTGTGTCACGTGATTTTCAACCGTTGCAATTGGAATCAGTTGCCACAGTAGATTCAATGTACAGATTTTTAAATACTGAGGGCAACGCTTTTGAAAATACATGTATGGTGGATGTTATGATTTTAGATAGAATCTACATTTGCAATCTCATCGAGTAACAATTTCAAAACCTGTTTTTTATGTTGACAATAAGTTCAAAACTAATAACTAGCATTTTCTTCCTTTTACTTTTGTCCATGTTATGCACCACTGCGCTAACCTTCAACTTATTCAGCATATTCATTGGGTTTCTGTAGCTCCTTTGGCATCGTCCTTGTGTATATCTATACTTTAGAACAAGGTTTAAAAAAGGGTAAACATAGATCTCATGGATCTACATAATTAAAATACATGTAAAGGCTCGAGCAGAGGAGTGGGAAAGGCATTTTCATTTTTCCAAATTCAGTTCCTATATATGCGGGTACCAAATTGCATAATCTCGAGCAGGTTCTTTTCAACAAAAAATTGGTGATGGAACAAGTTAAAGCATTTACGAGAAGGCTACGTCTCCCTTTAATACATATATTTTTAAAACTTGCTCCATTTTAAATAAAGACCTAAAACCCAAAAGATATACAGTATATAAAAAGTAAACTACACAGTTATAAACATTATGCTCACCTGAAATCAGCATTGCATTACAAAGCAGTAAACAAACAATCACTCTCCATTCCATATCTAAACCAAAACAATACTCGTGTTTCAAAACACGGAAGTAAATTTCACACGGAAAATCTCACTTAAGTAAACGAAACTCCCTTCTAAGTTTAGTAATGTTACATTCCATTGTAATCTTAAGACGTGCAATGTACATTACCAAAAATAATGTACATGCAACTCTAAACTTTCCCAAAATTTTACCCTTTCGTAAACAATCCCTCCTTTTAATGATCCCGCATTATGCTAGTTTGAAAATCCTTGAGGGAAAAGAAGAAAATGCTGATGATCAGCATTTTCTCCTTTTCCATCGAGGATTTTTATGTAATAGATGGTAGATTATCTGTTTCCATTAAACATGTCTTTTAAAATTGGTTCTATAGCAGATTCAGTTAAGACATGTTTTTGTTTAAAAAAGGGTTGAGTAAGACAATATAATTACAGTGTGAGTACTTCATAATGGCTATTTAACCCTGTCCCAAACAAGGACAGGGTTTGAACACAATAAAAGAAAATGTTTGGGAAAACATTGAGACAAAAGAAGAAAATGCTGATTATCAGCATTTTCTCCTTTTGCCTCAATATTTTCTGTGCCATACTGTATACGATACCTATCTTTATCAACTTCCATTTTCTAATCTGTGGCAGCTATAAAACTGGAAATTAGTTTTTGTCATTCGAGAAAGGGTTACTCCGCTATCAAAAGTACTAGTTATAAATCTACTGTCATATCAGTATATAAAATACCGGTCATAACACGGCAAAAGTTTAGAACATTAACCCATTCCTAAACTTTTTTTTACACAGTTTCAATTTTGAATCTGCTGTGGACAATCAAATTAGTGTCGATAGATATCACTGTATGAAGGGTTTCTGTATAGTTAAGAAAATAATGACGAAAAAGAAGAAAAAGATCAAGCTGGTCATCGGCATGGTTTTCATTTGAGTAGATGTTTTCCAAGCTTTCAAATTAGTATCGTCTAAAAAGTTCTTGTTTTTGTATTGGGTAAGATTTAGATTTTGTCCATTTGTCAAAATAACTTTGAAACAAAACAGCTGCATTTTTTCGTTTTCATTTTATTGCTAAATAAATTACAGGTGTTCAACAGAGGGTGGTATTCTCTAACTGCTTTAATTTACCATTTAGCTTTAGAATTACACAACGGATCCATCCGATTGGCCGAGACATGCGTCTCGTCCAATCGGATGGCTTGTAATGTAATTTAGAATTAGAAACCCAATTTAGAATTGTTTGTGAATACGGATCCAGGGCTCTTGTGATATTTTCGACGAACAAGTATCTACATCACCTTACTATCTAAGCATACTCAAGATCCATTCCTTCCTCTTATTTCTTTCCTAAACAAGACCTGGTTTTGACGTCTATAGCAGTAAATGGTTGGGAAAACATTGACAGAAAAGAAGAAAACGATGATACGAATTAAGGAACCATCGTGTTCTCCTGTTGTCGCGATATTTTCTGTGCTATATTGAACACAAATGTATTTTATCGTCTCAAATTTAGAATCTAGGTTGTCATCTGTATGCAGTTTCGTCCTTTGGGAAAGGATGCAAGCTTCATCACAACCTGTATACACGACATGGAATCACATGGCACAACAATTCCAGAGAATCTTCATCAATTTTGTTAATATTTGATCAATTTGAATTCGATTTGAAGAACGCGGAAATACATAACTTCTAAAATTGATATGATAAAAGGTGCCGTTAACATGTATCATTTAAAGGACTTGATACTGTTATTTTTACTTTTCTTGACTAGAAGAAAACATTATTGTTTTTGTTAGTCTGAATTCAGTGGTCAATATACATCGTTGCATTTTTAAAAAATCATTTCCCGGCAGTTTAGATCGATAAAATGATAACTTTTATGGCACATCCAAGGCATGTTTTTGATTGATTAAATATTATCATTAATTGATTACGAAATAGGCAAAGAAAATTGATAAAAGTCAAAAATAAGAATGACAAGAGCTTCGCAGAGCGGCGCATATACGCATGAGAGGGGCTTGTCAGTAAAATTAGCCATTTTTTTCAATTCAAGGGCAGATAATTCAAGAATGTCAAGAGTTTTCTGATTTTAGATAGTGACATATACAAGTAGACACCATGGAGATTCATTATGACAAGTTTGGTTGTGCTGCGGTTGAAACTGTAGGCCTAGTAGTTGCAGTCATAAAAATGGGCATTTTTTTTATTTAAGAGCAGATAATTCAAGAGCGAAAAGAGTTATCTGAATTCTGTAAGTGGTGTGCACAACTAGACATGATGGAACTTCATTGTGGCAAGTTGTGTCAAATTCCGCTTGAAATTGTAGGAAGAGCTGCACCAACAAGGAAATGGGCATTTTTATTCAAGGGCAGATAATTCAAGAACGAAAAGAGTTACCTGAATTCTATGAGTGGTGTGCACAACAAGACATGTTTGAGATTCATTGTGGTAAGTTTGATGAAATTCCGATTGAAACTGTAGGAGGAGTTGCGCACACAAGAAATTGTTAACGGACGGACAGACAGACGGACGACTAGGGCCATAACATAATACGACCCTTCGGGTGTATAAAAAGGGGAAAAAGCCCCCCCCCCCCTTTCCCCACAACAAGATCATCATAATCATCAACAACAACATCATCATAATCATCTTCATCATCATCAATAAAAACAACAACAACAACAACACAATCTGACTGACTGGAGCTCCGACTATGTTTCAGTTTGATAGAGAGTATTGGCAACAATCTGATTTTCCTTAGGGTTTACAGAACCTAATCAAAGTGCCGAGAGCACTGTAATTGGACGTCTCTGATTGATTGAGCGGGATTGTACATGAACGAAAGATATTTTATTTATTCTTCTGTGTTTAATTCTATAAGATCGGGTTCGGACATACGAAATCGGCTTTATTACCAGAAAACCCTTCTCAGGCTTCAATTTGTTTTGATTGCCGTTTCAAGACAACTGATTTGTCTCTATGAATAATCACTATTAATTTGATTACCCAATTCAATTAAGGCCATGTGATTAGCACTTTTGTCTTCTGTTTCGGTTAACTATTAGTGTTGTCGTCAGTTACACCTTTCGTTGATTTTATAAAGGACGATACAAAGCAAAGCAATTTATTCAAAATGTTAGCCAACGCGCTACATAAATGAAAGCCGCGATAGCTCACTTGGCAGAGCACTCACCTTGTACTCTTTACACATGTCTATATCTGGAAGGTCCTGGGTTCGAATTCTACTCAGACATTGTTCTTTTTCATCATATTTTGTTCGACTTTTATCTCCACCATCGTTAGGGAAAAAACGACGGCAGTTATTTAGAATCGATCTAAACACAAATTCAGCGACATAAAGTAATGAAACGCCGATCATTTACATACAATTCCGCTCAATCAATCAGAGACGTCTAAATATAGTGCTCCAAGCACTTTGATTTTTCTTCGTGTTTAGAGTAAAAAAGAAACAAAAAAACACGGCAGCAGTTTTCCCTGGTTGTGGTTACGAAACAAATTCAATACATACTTTTCCTAATACAAAATACCAGATGAATTGGAGCACCTAACCATGGATTCCTCATACCAGTTCTACCGCAGCATCCTTACATCTACAGATGTGCATACAAAGAAGAAAAATGGGAACGTGCCGTCGGGAAAATGGCAGTGGATTACAATACGCAATTTAAATCTTAATATCATTATCAACGAAAATTTGAGAATAGCAATGTCCCTATCTGTACACATATTCATACAATCATCCAGGCACCATCGTCACTGTCGCAGATTCATTGCTTCATCTTCTTAGCACAATACACGTAAACGGTTCAATTAAACAGATCGCTGTCACTCGCTCATAGACTAGTAATAATCATTGTTGTCATGATCATTGATCAGTATGTAAATAGGTCATGATACTGTCGAATATCAGTGATACAGATGCTGGAGAAAAAAAATAAAACTCGTAAGAGCAACTATTTTTCTGAATAGGTGGATATCACTAGCGTCTCATCTGATGCTGTTCAGATGGAACCCAGATTTGTCATCGAGTCGAACCCGAGTTGCAAAATGAGCTCACTCCCCGATAATCAATTTTAAAACACTGTTTCCAAAATACGTCACGTGGAAATCCCATTCCTTTAAATATGTCAAAGACTTTGACAGCAATGATCAAAGAAAAAGAATTTATCATACACAATACGTGCATTAAATTGAGTAATCATCCTAAAATGTCTGTTTTCAGTAAACACTTCAAGAAAAACAAACGTTTTAGACGTCGCGCACGGTATTGCGTCACTTTTCAAAAAACGCTACCCTCCGCGATTTATAACTGATTTTTGTAGGACTCGTTTTCGTTATCTTAACTTTGTTATATATCAAAATGAGCGCAAAGCAGTGATATGTTTCAATGTTATACTCATTTGAAGTTCTTATTTTGTATAAAGTTGCTAGAAAGAATTTTTATTTGTAAATTCGGCGAAAAAAACGCGTGTAACATGTAACATAAATATTCAAGAGCGACGGATATTTATACACAATTTCGCGATTAAGTAACGTCAAACACATGGAAAAATATATTTTGTGACAGTGAAAATGCTGTAGAATGTTTTGCCGAACGGAAATAAAATTTCTACGTCGATTGCGCAAATTAGCCTAGTTTGTTTACCAAAAATCGCAATGTAACAATTAGAATTACGTCGCAGAAAAAACGACAATTTTGTTGAATATTTTGTTAATAAATGACTCAAATACAACCAAACTTGATATAAAAATACCATTTTTCTCTATTTCTATAATATATGGATGAAAAGCAGTTAGCATAATAAGCAAACCAATTATTACATAAAATGCATGTGGACAGAAATTGTTTCATGTCGTTGAAAACTCTACTTTTTTGCCCTTTAGACTTTAAAAAATACAAGTTCTCTTATTCATACAAACATTTAATTTAAACGTGGAAATTCCATTTTTTTCTTGTTGATCATATCAAAATTTCGACGCAAAATAACGAAACGTATTAGAGATATTCAAATGTGTTCTTATGGACAGAAAATTTATGAACGTTAACTTTTTTTTATTTGACGTAATCCTGAAATTATCTAATTGGCGCATTTTTTAGATAAAAAAGAACGAATTAAAGTGGCGGTAAAGCTATAGAAAGACAACAGATGGAAACAGTGGTATATTTCTTAAAACGTGGTCCTGTCTTTATAAATCAGTTTAGATTATATAAGAATAAACATTAAAAGCACAACACAACCGTCTATGCAAAAACTTAACGTTACGCAATTGGCGTTTGCTAGCTTGACGTTATATTTTAGTGCCACAATACCGTGCGCGACGTCTTTAACAAACGTTATACGGAAGAAATAATCCGAACTGGTTTCGAACCAACGGCGTTCCAAATTTCATACTGAAAAAGGGTTGCGGGGTTAATCCTTTCCCGTTTGAGCTATCGCTGCTGCTGATGGTATAGTATGCTTGTATCGCTTTCTAAAGATCTTACCCTTTACACAATATTACGAAAGTCAAATCACTACAAGAAAATGGTTAAATAAAAAAAGATCGTAAAGTTGGTTAAGACGTGGCATGAATTGAATCGGCCGATGAATCTTATAGTGTTTGTTAGCGAACACATAGAAAGCAGGAAAAGATACGACAGTTTTCCTGTATGGTCGCAAAATCTGTTTTGAATTTTGGTCAACTGGCAATTGAGTCTGAGAAAGGGTTTTTTGGTAATGAAAATTCATTTCGCCTGTCGAAAAGTGGTTATAAGAATTGGACGTCCTTTCGGACGTCCAATTAAAAAATCACCACTTTCTAGCCAACCGAAACGCATCAAATTACACACACATGTAAATACACTTCAAATAAGTTGATTCACCGTGCCGGATTTCAAGATTATGCTTCAAGAAGAAAATAATTTACAAATATTATTTAATCTATACTCAGTTCCAAAAGAAAGTGTGCACTTTTAAATTTTGAATATCTCGAAAAGTTTACCGTCTACCGTAAGGAAATTTGACATATCTGAAGACTATTGACAAACGATATTTTGATTCAGAAATCACAACGCACGCACGAATTTTCGGCTTTATTACGATTTTGCATTTTTAGTGTTTTACGTATGCCTCACGTGCTGGATGAGTTATTGTTCAGAAATTACACTCACTGCAAACCTTTTGTCATACCTTAACATAAAATCAAATTTTCATTACACTTGAACATAGTGCATTAACGTGAAACGAATTACAATGAACGTCGGTGAACACGACTGAACCTGGTGAAAACAAAAGCCGTCAACAAATCTGAATTTGTACGGTATTTATGTTCTAATAGCAAGTGTCCGTTTATATGACATCTAATAGGCATACAAATTTGTTGTAGAACGTTTTCGCACCGTTCGACGACAATTTACTAGACTACTAACGTAGCGATTACTAACGTTAACGTACACATAACGTCTATAGGAAAGTTCAAACTTTATCCTGGAAATTGCTTGGAATGCCTGATCAAAGCCAACAACGGCATATAAGTGTGTAACTCTTTCCACATAAGAAGATGTAACCAGTGCAAATCTCAACACCATCAACACCATAATGATCTGACTGCGTGTGTGCAGTATGAGCAGTTCTATCGACATCTGTTTTGATGCCAATTTTCTTAAAGGTCTAATATGAAGTATGATATCACTTTTACTCCCTAAATTGCTATAAACTTTGTGAAAATTAAGGTAAAAGCAAAACGCGAAAGTGCACACTTTCTTTTGGAACTGAGTATATATTCATATGCAAGGGAGGTAATTTTGAAAAGTTTTGTCAAATATTTCCATAAGTATGCATTAATTCAAAATTCTAAACCGTTCAAAATGCTTATGATTGCATTTGGAATGGAAATGTAACAGAGTTTAGGAATTACTGGCACTTTTTAAATTTCGCATCTGGGTCTTTGGTGCTAATGAGGGGTTGAATACCTTAAGTGGGTAAATAGACCACTTAGAATATAATTTCCGTAGTTCGTCAAAGTGCACATCCTACCAAAAGATTCCCCAAAGTAAAGATGTAATCCTTTCCCCAGACAGAGAGTACAATTGACGTCCCAAATTGTTTATAATCCCTTGTAGGAAAAGAAGAAAATGTTGTTTTTCAACATTTTTCCCTTGCCTTCAAGGTTTCCAAGGTTTAACATGAATATTTTCGGTGTGGATTAGCATCAATTTTGTTATCTGCAACTATTTGCTATTCGGACCAGCCTAATTTGTTGCCATTTGTGAAAAAATGAGATTTTACACCTCCTCACGCCACTTTGGTAAAATGGCAGAACACTATATCTATATTCTCATTCAAGATTTAGTTACCTTCCTTTTGCTACACATTAGTGTTGAGATCATTATTAAGTGCATGTTACACTTATCAAGACAATAATGAATACTTGAGCTGGGGAAAGGTATCTTAAGTCATTTCGAGACAACACTTACATTAGATCGTGGTAGCGTAAAAAGTACCGATTCTTGTTGGTACACAAATGTAGCTCCACTGGTGGTGAACTAAAACAATTTTCGCTACAACAAGGTATAGATATTTTGCGTTTAAACGTGAGTTCATAGATTTTTTTCTAATGACAATGAACTTGTTCTAAACATCTACCGGGTTTACCGTTTTGTATTGACAAACTGTCTGTGTTGTTATAAAATCTCGTAACTACGGCTTCGATAAAGCTGTAGTTACAACATTTTATAACAACACCGACGGAATACATTGATCGCGAAAAAACGTCCCTCGCTTTGGCCGAGTTCACCACCAGTGAGCTCAGGATGACTAGAGTCGATATATTTCGCTCTATGAGGATATTCTATCTGTGCCTAATTGCACTATATCTTTATTCTCATTGAAGATGTAGTTACGTTGTTCTTGCAACACATCATTTTTGTGACCATTATTGATTACACGTTATACTTATCAAGACAATTATGAAAACTTCAAGCCCGTTTACGAAGAATATATTTTTTTCTTAAAACTAAAACAATATTGTGGTAAACCACAGTTCACAGGTGAGTGGCATTTGTCAAGTATCCAACCCTGAAAAGCACCAAAGAGCCAGGGGCGAAATTGAAAAGCGCAAATAATTCCTAAACTTCGTTACA
This sequence comes from Fragum sueziense, assembly GCA_963680895.1. Lineage (NCBI taxonomy): Eukaryota > Metazoa > Mollusca > Bivalvia > Cardiida > Cardiidae > Fragum > Fragum sueziense. Next base: position 47,090 of record CAVMGG010000652.1, read on the forward strand.
TTTCCATTCCAAATAATAACTTAAGCATTTTGTACGATTTAGAATTTTAGATTAATGCATACTTATGGAAATATTTCACAAAAATGTCCAAAATTGCCTCCCTTGCATATAAATATAGAGTAAAATAATATTTGTTTATCATTTCTTCCTGAAGCATAATCTTGGTATCCGGAACCTTGAATCAACTTATGTGAAATGTATTTACAAGTGTGAGTAGTTTGATTCATTTCGTTTGGCTAGAAAGTGGTGATTATTTCAGGGTCTGTAAACCTTAAAAAACAAAACTGATCGCACTTAAACGCAATGGAATAACCGATCTTGGTATCAAAAATACTTCAGGAATGAAATGTCTCTTTAAAACATTTTTGTCCAAAAACAAAACTAAACGAGAAAAACACCACGAACTAAACTACAAAACAGCAACAACAAAACAAACAAAATAAACAAACAAGGAAACAAGCGATAGGTAATGTCCAGCCCCTCGTAGTAAAAGTAAGTGGTAGAAACTGTCAGTAAGGTTGAAAGATACCATTAGTTAACCCTTTCCCAAACGGCAAAATCCTAGGGTGATCAAAATCAAAAGGTTCTGCAGACGATAAGAAAGATGTTGATAAAGGTAGCAAAAGGAGAAACTGCTGGTTATCAGCAGTTTCTTCTTTTGTCTCAATGTTTTCTCTATCCTTTTCTTTTAGGGACGTCAAAACCAGGTCTAGTTTGGGAAAGGATTAGGACAAACGACAGGCAAAATGAGATACCTGTCACATGTCAAAAATGTAACCATTACCCATTACCAAACGGCAAACTTACAGGCTAGTCAAAATTGAAAGACGTTGCAGAAGATAATTTCAGGTGAATTAGATCTATTTTTATCTTTTCTTATTGATGAGAAAATATTGTGGGAAATGAAGAAATTGCTTGATGAAAATACTGATTGTTGTCAATTCCTACTCGGCAGGTGGTACAACCTTGGTAACAATTTTATAAAATCTCAAAAAAAAAAAAAAAAAAAAAAAAAAATTGTTGTGACCGATTTGAACTTTATCGATGGGAGTGATGGATCTTTTAAACGTCACCTGATATAAAGAAAAAATATTGAAAAGCAATCAAAAGTGTGATTTTTGTCAATAACCTGTTATCAAGAGTTGTTACGTCCAGCAAATAGTACCTTTTCGCTCTTTTGTTTATTCATGTATTTATTGAGAATTATTTCAAGCAAATCCATTGTTTTTCCTCCTTCTCTACATCAAATTTCCCTTTTTCAGATCGGTCACATGGACTTATTTAAATTTTTCAAAAGGATTGTGTTACGTGGTTCCCTTTGGTGATGCAATAAATCACCAACAATTGAGATTGCGGAACTCCATTTGGAGTTTGTTTTATTAAAATAAATGTTTTTCAATGGCGGATCCAGAATTTCTGTGTAGGAGATTCGAACATACAAAAGGGGGCTTCGTTTTCCTAGTACGATACAATTTTGACTGAATTTACTGCATGAAAACTACATGAACCCCCCCCCCCCCCCGAAACGAAACCCCCCCGAACCCCCTCAGTATCCGTCATTGTTTTCCTGTGTCTTATGTTTTGCATATTCATGACTTCAGAATTAAGAATTATTTCGCTGCTTTTCAACGAAAACCTTGTAACTGCAGCTTGTTTAAAGCTGCAGTTGCGAGGTTTTCGTTGAAAAGCGACGATTTGTGAAAGGATAAGGTAATCGTCATGTTAGCGAGCAAAAGTATTCCACTAACGAGTTGCGTGCCGAAGCAGTATTTCATCCCAATTGTCATAAGATATTTCATTAGTTAGTTCAGAGCGGAACAAATAAGGAAGAAATGGTTTTGTATGCTAGTTATCGGTTACATGTTGAATCATTCGCGCAAAATGGGGTCAATGTGGGAAATAAATCACCATTGGAATAAAGTTGTACTTTTACCTTAACGACAACATTTATAATGGGAGAAAGAAGAATCGAATGTCACAATAAAGGTTTAGTAGCTATAAAAGCAGTAAAAACTAAAGCTGCAGAAGCTATAAAATGGAGAGAACGATAATCAGTATTTTCAAATTTTATTCGGCTCCGTTCTTTCAAATCGTCGCTGTTAATGCAAAACATCGTATCTCGTTTTTTTGGAAGATTTCAAAAATATCCCAAAACCTGCAACAACTGTCTTAACTGGACACTCAATGATTCTTTTGAAAATCGCAAATTAATCGACATACGAGGTTTTGCATTTACACCGACGAAATATCAGATTTCCAGATACGTTACGTTCAGACAATTCATACTCTGCCGCAATGCCACCAGTTAGTTTGGCATTATACAGTGAAAGTCTACACCTAGTCGGTCGCACATCAAAATTATTATTATCATTTTGCTTGCATGTAAAAACGGATTGCTTTTATTAATAAACGGAGTTAAATAATTTTAAAGTCAATAAAAATTTGTATGAGATTTTTCATTTGTTAGGCCTATTGCATTTCCAGCCACTGGTTGCACAACAATTGCTTGTAGCGGGCACAATTTTAGGCGAAATGGCGGTTCAAGATAACAGAGGCAAATCGATCGTTTACGTAAATTAAATAATAAGGATAGATCTAGATGGAAATAAAAGTCTGTCTAAATAACAAGATAAAGTTTTAACTGCAATGGTTTTGAATGTGTGGATCAGTTCGAAATTTCGTTGTTTGGAAAAGTTTTACAAATCAGTTAAAGTGTCCGCTGATTGGCAAAATTAAACTCTTGTGTCAAAAAAAAAAACACATTTCTAATAACCAAATATCAAAATTTGTACAATTTTCAAACATTAGAAGTGTTTTTATTTCGTCTTTTGAACTGGATATTTTGGTCTTTTCCGATCTTTACCGAAGAAAAAAACGCTAAACTGATTTGAAGTTATCACGTCATACCCGGCCAAATAATGACGTCATGGCGGAAAAACGGGAAATCATGGGTCATTTCCCGGAAAGCCTGAGATTTCTGACAAAGTTAAATGTCCGACTTTTCTGTCACAAAGCGACTTCACCAATCGATACCCAAAACACGGAATTCATCCTTAGTAAATGTTAGAAAAAAATGTTAAAACAGCCAAAGAATATGTCGTTAGTGAGTGACGGAATGTGCCAAAAACGGTTTAAGTTTGTCTGTATTACTCAGATGACGATCGAGTAATGGATAAAAACTGAGACTTTGCTTTATGACAGAAAAGTCGCACACTTTATCTTTGTCAGAAACCTCATGCTCTAGATTTTGGGCGGAGTCAAGACATTGTATGACTTCACTTCGTGGCAGTTTTACGGAAATCGCCGATCTTTATTTTCTGCTTATCGAATACTGGTGATTTCACGCCTGTCAACAATGACAGTGGAACTTGATGTTATAATTTTATCGTATTTCACGAGAAAGGTGATGGCCTAAAATATAGGTCATGTCAATCCTGGAAGTGTAGGTACGTTTGTGTTACATGTAAGAGATTGTGGGCCGTTATGCCAAATTGCCATCGAGTTTGTATCTAGAGACAGCTTTACAGGACGCAAAGAATTTGGGTAAACGATGACTTTTGCTGTATCACAGTTGTTTCTTCCTTTTCGCCTTTTTAAGGTACCGATAAATGACATGGCAGAGCATCTCTAGCTATTAGCTTGAGGTGCTCTGCCAGGTCGTTTACCTGGAACTGTACAATTTTTATATTCATTTAAAACAAGTATGTCAGAATGATTGCAACAGAATTGTGGTCCATATATTCTTTTCATTTACTGGTATAACCTGATATTCCCAAACTGTCTGCAACATACAATAAATTAATTATCTCTCTAATCTGCTTAATCTTCACAAGACTTACGAAAACGTCCTTTCACTCCACTCCCTTACATGTTCATATTTATGAGGATATATGGATCAAGACAACTTATCAACCATTCACTTGGGACATCATCTCAATCCAGGAAATCTGTAGAATAAGTAACGAACCACAAATCACATGTTTGTATCTGTAAGCACGGATTTTCCGCTTCTCGAATACTGGTGATTTCACGCCTGTCACCTTTAAGTGGAACTTGACGTGATCTTTTAATCGTATTTTACGGAAAAGGAATTTCGGTGGCATAAAATGTATGTCATGTCAATCCTGGGAGTGTTACGTTTGTTTTAGGCCTACATGTAATAGATTGTGGCTATGTTATGCCAAAAGGCTATCGAGGTTGTATCTAGAGACAACTTTATATGACTAAGAATTCGAGTTAACGATTTCTTGCTTTCCCTTTTAAGGTACCGATAAATGACACGGCATAGCATCTCTAGCTATTATAGCTTGAGGTGCTCTGCCAGGTCATTTAACTAAAACTGTCCAATGTTGATATTCAATTAAAACAATAATGTCAGAATAATCGCCATGAAAATGTGCTTCATTCATTTTTTCTTTGCCGGTATAACCAGGTTTCCCCAATTATCTGCAACATGCAATAAATTCATTATCTCACCAATCTTCTTAAAGTAGAATACCCGTAATGTGGCCATTTTAAGATTCATAAAACATTGGATTCTTTCGAGCATCGCCGTTATGTATCCTAACTTATTCGGGCGCGGTCGTAAACATTCGGCGGTGGAAAGCTCCACCGCCGAATACTTTCGACCACGCACGAATAATTCCGACGTCGCGCGAATCTCATTACGGGTAGTCTACTTTAAACTTCACAAGGCTTTACGAAAACGTCTCTACAGTTCACTCCACTCCCTTACATGTTCATATATATGAGGATATATGGGTCAAGACAACTTATCAACCATTCACTTGGTACAGCATCTCAATCCAGGCTATCTGTGGAATTAGTAACCATCCACAAATCACATGTTTGTATCTGTAAGCACGGATTTTCCGCTTATCGAATACTGGTGATTTCACGCCTGTCACCTTTAAGTGGGACTTAACGTGATCTTTTTATCGCATTTCATTGGAAAGGAATTTCGGTGACATAAGATGTAGGTCATGTCAATCCTTGGAGTGTAGTTACGTTTGTATTACATGTAATTACCCAAAGCTTCATTATGCCAAATGGCCATCGAGGTTGTATCTATAGAGACAGCTTTACATGGCGCAAAGAATTTGAGTAAACGATGACTTTTGTTGTATATATCACAGTGGTTTCTTCCTTTTCGCCTTTTCAAGGCACAGATAAATGACATGGCAGAGCATCTCTAGCTTTTAGCTAGAGATGATCTGCAAGGTCATTTATCTACAACTGTACAATTTTGATATTCAATTAAAACAAGCATATCAGAATGATTACAATAAAATTGTGGTCCATTCATTCTTTTACTTGTTGGTAAAACCAGACTTTCTCATAATCGTCTGTAAAATGCAAAAATTCATTATCTCGCCAATCTATTTAACCTTGACCAAGCTTGCTAACAGGTCCTTAGAGTCCATTCCACTCTCTTACAAGTTTATATTAATGAGGAAATATGGTTCAAGACAACTTATCAACCACCACTTGGGACATCATCTCAATCCAGGAAATCTGTAGAATAAGTAACGAACCACAAATCACATATTTGTATCTGTAAGCACGGATTTTCCGCTTATTGAATACTGGTGATTTCACGCCTGTCACCTTTAAGTGGAACTTGACGTGATCTTTTTATCGTATTTCATGGAAAAAGGAACTTTGATGGCATAAAATATTGGTCATATCAATCCTGGGAGTGTAGTTACGTGTGTTTTACATGTAATAGATTGTGGCTTCGTTATGCCAAATGGACATCGATGTTGTATCTAGAGACAACTTTATATGACTCTAAGAAGTCGAGTTAACGATGACTTTTGTTGTACATAACATAGCGATGTCTTGCTTTCCCTTTTAAGGTACCGATAAATGACATGGCAGAGCACCTCTAGCTATTAGCTTGAGGTGCTCTGCCATGTCATTTACCTGGAACTGTACAATTTTTATACTCATTTTAAACTAGTATGTCAGAATGATTGCAACAGAATTGTGGTCCATATATTCTTTTCATTTACTGGTATTACCTGATATTCCTAAATCGTCTGCAACATACAATAAATTCATTATCTCTCTAATCTGCTTAAACTTCACAAGGCTTACGAAAACGTCTCTACAGTTCACTCCACTCCCTTATATGTTCATATATATATGAGGATATATGGGTCAAGACAACTTATCAACCATTCACTTGGGACAGCATCTCAATCCAGGAAATCTGTGGAACAAGTAACGATCCACAAATCACATGTTTGTATCTGTAAGCACGGTTTTTCCGCTTCTTGAATACTGGTGATTTCACGCCCGTCACCTTTAAGTGGAACTTGACGCGATCTTTTTATCGTATTTCACGGGAAAGGAATTTCGGTGGCATAAGATGTAGGTCATATCAATCCTGGGAGTGTAGTTACGTTTGTATTACATGTAATTGCCCAAAGCTTCATTATGCCAAATGACCATCGAGGTTGTATCTAGAGACAGCTTTACAGGACGCAAAGAATTTGGGTAAACGATGATCTTTGCTGTATATATCACAGTGGTTTGGTCCTTTTCGCCTTTTCAGGCACAGATAAATGACATGGCAGAGCATCTCTAGCTATTAGCTAGAGATGCTCTGCCAGGTCATTTGTCTTAAACTGTACAATTTTAATATTCAATTAAAACAAGCATATCAGAATGATTACAATAAAATTGTGTCCCATTCATTCTTTTATTTGTTGGTATAATCAGAGTTTCCCCTAATCGTCTGCAAAATGCAAAAAAATCATTATCTCGCCAATCTATACTGACTGCCACAAGAAACGCCTCACTGAAATTTGTCGTTATTTTACTTATGCTCGTTACAAAATTAATGAAATGTACACTGTATATAATTATTTTGAAGGACAATTGCGTGAAATAAAAGATAATGCGTTTCTATTCATCAAGATGTCCATTTCCGGGGACTGGTCACTTTTTCTACGTGCGCTTCGTGTATGTATAACACGTGCTGAAATTGGTCACATTTTACACAGCAACATGTGTTAGTGGATAGACATCCACAGATTTAAAGATTTTCTTATGAAACATCTGTATTGAAGGATAACAAGGCTAAATTCTGAAAAGGGAGCTCGTAATATGGCCATTTTCGAATGCGAGGAATGCGCAAACAAGTCGCCAGACAGTTTAACGTATTGTGTTTCTCGATTTGGCGTCTTGATCGACGCGTCAGAGTTCAGCAAACGTTTATCGATCGGTCACGCACAACTAGACCTCGTGTTATGCGTGTAAAGCAAAATAACTGCTCACGTTTATGTCATGTACGTTTCATGCTTGTGACGTTGGTATTGACGTTGTGTGGAGAAGTTGGTTACTGCGGTGGTCAAATAAGCGTTTTATGATGATTTTTTTTGTTGAAAGTAACGTTTGAAACAGACATACTGTTCGGAAAATAGAGCTCGCAAATTAGCCATTTTCTAATACTGGAAACTCAAAAACAAGCCGTCGGATGTTTTGACATCTTGCAATGCACGATTAGGCATCTTGGCCGACGATTTAGAGTTACAGATACATTTGCCAATCTGCCAAAGTCAGAAAAACCTTCTGTAACGCTGTTACACAAGAAGATTTCTCACGTTAACGCCGTACGCGTTTCAGGTTTGAGACGTTGGGATCGACGTCGCGTTCAGTATTCATTAATTGTGGTCGCCAAAAAGACGGTTTACGGTACCTGTTGCTGTCGCAAATAAAGTTTGAACCACGCACTACTGATTTCTAAATGAAAATTCTTATACCTCTCTTTTTAAATATGCTGTTTTTCTAAACTGTAACAATTTGATAACTTGTTAACCATCATTTTTCAACAAATGATAATCAAATTTACAGATGGATATACCTTATTGTAATTTCACATCAGATTTACTGAAAAATCGGACATTTAATATGACTGAGGCGTTTCTTATGGCCGTCAGTATATTAAACCTTGACCAAGCTTGCTAACAGGTCCTTAGAGTCCAATCCACTCTCTTACATGTTTATATGAGGAAATGTGGGTCAAGATAATTTATCAACCATTCACTTGGGACAACATCTCAACCCAGGAAATCTGTGGAATAGGGGAGTAACGATCCACAAATCACATGTTTGTATCTGTAAGCACGGATTTTCCGCTTATCGAATACTCGTGATTTCACGCCTGTCACCTTTAAGTGGAACTTGACGTGATCTTTTTATCGTATTTCACGGGAAAGTAATTTCTGTGGCATAAAATGTATGTCATGTCAATCCTGAGAGTTTAGTTACGTTTGTGTTACATGTAATAGCCCGAAGCTTCATTATGCCAAATAGCAATCGAGGTTGTATCTAGAGACAGCTTTACATGGCGCAAATAACTTTTGCTGTATATATCACAGTGGTTTCTTCCTTTTCGCCTTTTCAAGGCACAGATAAATGACATGGCAGAGCATCTCTATCTATTAGCTAGAGATGCTCTGCCAGGTCATTTATCTAAAACTGTACAATTTTAATATTCAATTAAAACAAGCATATCAGAATGATTACAATACAATTGTGGTCCATTCATTCTTTTACTTGTTGGTATAACCAGAGTATCTCCTAATCGTCTGCAAAATGCAAAAATCATTATCTCGCCAATCTGTTTAACCTTGACCAAGCTTGCTAACAGGTCCTTAGAGTCCACTCCACTCTCTTACATGTTTATATTAATAATGATATAAGGGTCAAGACAATTTATCTACCATTCACTTGGGACAGCATCTCAATCCAGGAAATCTGTGGATTAAGTAACGATCCACAAATCACATGTTTGTATCTGTAAACACGGATTTTCCGCTTATCGAATACTGGTGATTTCACGCCTGTCACCTTTAAGTGGAACTTGACGTGATCTTTTTATCGTATTTCACGGGATAGGAACTTTGGTGGCATAAGACGTATGTCATGTCAATCATGGGAGTGTAGTTACGTTTGTATTACATGTTATAGATTGTGGCTTCGTAATGCCAAATGGCCATCGAGGTTGTATCTAGAGAAGCTTTTACAGGACGCAAAGAATTTTGGTAAACGATGACTTTTGCTTTAATATTTAATTAAAACAAACATATCAGAATGATTACAATAAAATTGTGGTCCATTCATTCTTTTATTTGTTGGTATAACCAGAGTATCTCCTAATCGTCTGCAAAATGCAAAAATTCATTATCTTACTAATCTGTTTAACCTTGACCAAGCTTGCTAACAGGTCCTTAGAGTCCACTCCACTCCCTTACATGTTCATATAAATGAGGATATATGGGCCAAGACAACTTATCAACCATCACTTGGGACAACATCTCAACCCAGGAAATCTGTGGAATAGGGGAGTAACGATCCACAAATCACATGTTTGTATCTGTAAGCACGGATTTTCCGCTGATCGAATTCTGGTGATTTCATGCCTGTCACCTTTAAGTGGAACCTGACGTGATCTTTTTATCGTATTTCACGGGAAAGGAACTTTGGTGGCATAACATGTAGGCCATGTCAATCTTGGGAGTGTTGTTAGGTTTGTATTACATGTAATTGCTGGAAACTTCATTATACCAAATGACCATCGAGGTTGTATCTAGAGACAGCTTTTACAGGACGCAAATAATTTGGGTAAACGATGACTTTTGCTATATCACAGTGGTTTCTTCCTTTTCGCCTTTTTAAGACACAGATAAATGACATGGCAGAGCATCTCTAGCTATTAGCTAGAGATGCTTTGCCAGGACATTTATCTAAAACTGTACAATTTTAATATTCAATTAAAACAAGCATATCAGAATGATTACAATAAAATTGTGGTCCATTCATTCTTTATTTGTTGGGAAAACCAAAATTTCCCATAATCTCTGCAAAATGCAAAAATCATTATCTCGCCAATCTGTTTAACCATGACCAAGCTTGCTAACAGGTCCTTAGAGCCCATTCCACTCTCTTACATGTTTATATGAATGAGGAAATGTGGGTCAAGACAATTAATAAACCATCACGTGGGACAACATCTCAATCCAGGAAATCTGTGGAATTAGTAACGATCCACAAATCACATGTTTGTATCTGTAAGCACGGATTGTCCGCTTATTGAATACTGGTGATTACACGCCTGTCAACTTTAAGTGGAACTTGACGTGATCTTTTTATCGTATTTCACGGAAAAGGAATTTCTGTGGCATAAAATGTATGTCATTTCAATCCTGGAAGTGTAGTTACGTTTGTGTTACATGTAATAGTTAGAAGCTTCATTATCCCAAATGGCCATCGAGGTTGTATCTAGGGAAAAACTTACAAGACGCTTTTTAACAAACCCCTCGTATCTTCAGCTTGCTATTGCAGTTACGAGATTTTTTGTTGAAAAGCGACGAAATTGAATATCTCGCCAATCTGCTAAAACAACTTATAATGATATATGGGTCAAAACAACTTATCAACCATTCACTTGGGACATCATCTCAACCCAGGAAATCTGTGGAATAAGTAACGATCCACATATCACATGTTTGTATCTGTAAGCACGGATTTTCCGCTTATCGAATACCGGTGATTTCACGCCTGTCACCTTTATGTGGAACTTGACGTGATCTTTTTATCGTATTTTACGGGAAAGGAATTTCGGTGGCATAAGATGTAGGTCATATCAATCCTGGGAGTGTAGTAGTTACGTTTGTATTACATGTAATAGCTAGAAACTTCATTATGCCATATGGCCATCAAGGTTGTATCTAGAGAAAACTTAAAATACAATACTCTAAGAATTCGAGTTAACGATGACTTTTGTTGTACATAACATAGCGATTTCTTGCTTTCCCTTTTAAGGTACCGATAAATGACATGGCAGAGCATCTCTAGCTATTAGCTTGAGGTGATCTGCCAGGTCATTTACCTGGAACTGTACAATTTTTATATTTATTTAAAACAAGTATGTCAGAATGATTGCAACAGAATTGTGGTCCATATATTCTTTTCATTTACTGGTATTACCTGATATTCCCAAATCGTCTGCAACATACAATAAATTCATTATCCCTCTAATCTGCTTAACCTTCACAAGACTTACAAAAACGTCCCAAGAGTTCACTCCACTCCTTTACATGTTCATATAAATGAGAGTATATGGGTCAAGACAACTATTAACCATACACTTGGGACAGCATCTCAATCCAGGACATCTGTGGAATAGGGGAGTAACGATCCACAAATCACATGTTTATTCCTGTAAGCACGGATTTTCCGCTTATCGAATACTGGTGATTTCACGCCTGTCACCTTTAAGTGGAACCTGACGTGATCTTTTTATCGTATTTCACAGGAAAGGAACTTTGATGGCATAAAATGTAAGTCATGTCAATCCTGGGAGTGTTGTTACGTTTGTGTTCCATGTAATAGCTCGAAGGTTCATTATGCCAAATGGCCATCGAGTTTGTATCTAGAGACAGCTTTACAGGACGCAAAGAATTTGGGTAAACGATGACTTTTGCTGTATATATCACAGTGGTTTCTTCCTTTTCGCCTTTTTAAGGCACAGATAAATGACATGGCAGAGCATCTCTAGCTCTTAGCTAGAGATGATCTGCAAGGTCATTTATCTAAAACTGTACAATTTTAATATTCAATTAAAACAAGCATATCAGAATGATTACAATAAAATTGTGTCCCATTCATTCTTTTATTTGTTGGTATAATCAGAGTTTCTCCTAATCGTCTGCAAAATGCAAAGACTCATTATCTCTCTAATCTGCGTAAACTTCACAAGGCTTGCGAAAACGTCCTTAGAGTTCACTCCACTCCCTTACATGTTCATATATATGAGGAAATATGGGTCAAGACAATTTATTAACCATACACTTGGGACATCATCTCAATCCCGGACATCTGTGGAACAAGTAACGATCCACATATCACATGTTTGTATCTGTAAGCATGGATTTTCCGCTTATTGAATACTAGTGATTTCACGCCTGTCACCTTTAAGTGGAACTTGACGTGATCTTTTTATCGTAGTTCACGGGAAAGGAACATTGGCGGCATTAGATGTAGGTCATGTCAATCCTGGGAGTGTTGTTAGGTTTGTATTACATGTAATAGCTGGAAACTTCATTATGCCAACTGGTCATCGAGGTTGTATCTAGAGACAGCTTTTACAGGACGCAAAGAATTTTGCTAAACGATGACTTTTGCTATATCACAGTGGTTTCTTCATTTTCGCCTTTTTAAGACACAGATAAATGACATGGCAGAGTATCTCTAGCTATCAGCTAGAGATGTTCTGCCAGGTAATTTATCTAAAACTGTACAATTGTAATATTCAATTAAAACAAACATATCAGAACGGTTACAATGAAATTGTGGTCCATTCATTCTTTTATTTGTTTGTAAAACCAGACTTTCTCATAATCGTCTGCAAAATGCAAAAATTCATTATCTTACTAATCTGTTTAACCTTGACCAAGCTTGCTAACAGGTCCTTTGAGTCCACTCCACTCTCTTACATGTTTATATGAATGAGGAAATGTGGGTCAAGACAATTCATCAACCATACACTTGGGACATCATCTCAATCCTGGAAATCTGTAGAATAAGTAACGATCCACATATCACATGTTTGTATCTGTAAGCACGGATTTTCCGCTTATCGAATACTGGTGATTTCACGCCTGTCACCTTTAAGTGGAACTTGACGTGATCTTTTTATCGTATTTCACGGGAAAGGAATTTCGGTGGCATTAGATAGGTCATGTCAATCCTGGGAGTGTAGTTACGTTTGTTTTACATGTAATAGATTGTGGCTTCGTTATGCAAAATGGCTATTGAGGCTGTATCTAGAGACAAAACAATAATTAGCGCACGGTAACTTTGATATGCGAAGTATGAACATCAATTATTTTGAATAAAGGCCAATGTCAAGTCAAATGAAATCCGCAATATATTTATATTCATTTAAAACAAGTATGTCAGAATGATTACAATAAAATTGTCGCTTGCATGTGCTAGTACAAAGAAATGTTTAGAAAATTAACAAACAATACCTGATATGGTGTTTCCTGTGCAGAAAGGTTGTGAAAACACTCATTTCGAGAAAAATATCAGATAACAAGAATTTTCTGTACTTAATGAATTCTACCTTCTAGGATTTCTTTGCAATTCCTGCAATGTTTTTGCGGATTAGGATCAATGTTTTAAACACGAATCATATCATACGGGTGATAAGAGTGTTAAAAAATCTGATCGTCAATAATGCGGGTCACAAAACAAGGGACATTTCTGTGCAATTTTGTCTGCTGACTCGATTTAACCACAGTAAGACAATGACAAATCACCCACATATCACCAGGGAACTTTCAAGTGAAAATAAGGCAATTTTCGGGTTCAACATTACAATGAAATAAAATAAGAGATTTTGCCGCGATCCGTATACAAACTCAAAGAACCTGCTGAGAAAAAATATGGCTGGTTTTTATAATTGAAATGCAAAACACGAAGAATCCTTTGTAACGATCAAGATCTAATGCTAAGCATAAATGCATGTAACCGTTTTCTGTGAGTTTATAGAATATCTTTGAAAAGTGATATAATATAGGTTTAATTCACGTTTTTGAAGTCGTTAACATTCGCAGAGGCCCAAGAAATACGTTAACGCCCGAGTGCGAAGCACGAGGGTCGTTTTCGTATTTTGCGGGCCTCTGCGAATGTTAACGACCGAAAATACGTGAATTGACGCTATTATTGCATAAAAAGCATAACATTCCAATGGTTACTTACCCAAAACCCCTTGATAATATGTGCGAAAAATGAACCGATGTGAGAGACAATTGTTTATTTTGAAGGGTCAAATTGAGGATATTTGAGTGCAAAGCCGGTCCGATATTGCACTGAATATAGACCGGTTGTCACGATACCGGACCGATTTCTTCCCGTTATTCAATGCTAATAACGGACTGAAAACACACATTTTATGCAATAATTTGTAAATTCGCATGGTTTACGCCTGTTTCACGACTAAAAGAGTACAATGGATGCATTGATATCTTGCATTACGCTAAATGACGTTAAAAATCGACTTAATCATAGGATGAACTGAACGGAGTTGAAGACAGCACAATAAATGCTAATACTTGTAAGTAGTAAACTCATGTTAATGATTAGGAGACTTTTATGGAAAATGAAAGAGAGAGAGAGAGAGGGGGGGGGGGGGGGGAGGGAAAACATGCTGATTATTGGCCATAAACTTCTTTTCCTGTGAGTATTTCTAAAACCATAACTAGCGTGTTCTTCAACAGAAGTCAGTGTTTGGAAATGTATTTTGACTGATGCACGAAAGTCAAACATTCTAAACATGTAAACATCAACTTATTCAAATATCTGGTAAACAAATAAATTCATTCGACTGAAAACTTAAAAGGAATGTCAAACATCATCTGATGTGACAGACTAAAAGATTGGATTATATCAGTATTGTAGATTAAATTCAGTATCCATCACGATATCGTCGCTTTTCAACGAAAACCTCGTAGCTGCAGCTTGTTTCAAGCTGCAGCTACGAGGAGTTCGTTGAAAAGCAGCGATATCTATTTTGGGCCTTATTAAAATGACATTAACCCTTGCCAAGAACAGCAAATTATCGAATAGGCCCAGTTTACAAAATAGAGTAGACTTCTAAAGGAATATTATGATAGATACATATGTGCACAATATAGCACAGAAAATATTAAGACAAAAGGAAAATGCCGCTTCTTCTGCCTTAATGTTTTCTTAAATCGTTGCTATAAGGGGCGTCAAAATGATTTAAAATAAGATTGTGTCTAGGAAAAGGTTTAGATATTGCATTGTTTCAAATATGTAGTAATATGTAGAAATTGCTTTACTTAATTCAGTGCACGTATCTGAGAATCCCGGTTCAGATATATAGAATCACACTTGACATTTTGACATTGCTAAGATAAATGATTTCATCCCAGAAAATTCTGAAACGAACTGCGACACACTTATAAATACGGCTGGGTACCATCTTAATAGTTTTGATTTGATTTAAGGTAAGTTTGGAGAGCGGCCATGTGACTTACAAATTTTGTGTTTATTCTGCGGCACCAAATGCCCATGCTACGTTTTCATTTAATTTTTGAAGCGAAACATTCCCCTTTTTGTGATGGTGAATGTCAAATGAAGTATCTTATTGTTCTAAATGTAAACAAATGCCAGAAAATTTTAGATTTTTTTTCGAAAATAATTATGGATATGTTTGTCATTATTAGGCTAAAACAGGGTGGGTGGGGTAAGATAAAGTCAAATATCTTTTTTATTTGCGTGGAAAGGTATGCTGATATTTTTGTGTAAAGATAGCTCTTGGTATTATCTTCAAAATAAAAAAAAATATTCATTGAGTATTTTTTGGCGAATTGAAAAATAGTGGCAATTTTCTCAAAAAAAAAAAAAAAAAAAAAAAAAAAAATGAAAGAAAGAAAGAAAGAAAAAAAAAAAGAAAAAAAAAATAAGAGATTTTTCAACTTTTCCCATATTTTTTTTTTCAGAAAATGGTTGTAAATTATTTCTTTCAATCATTTCATCACGTTTGTGCATAGTCTCTAAGTTGATATAACATTTGAAATTATCCATGCAGAATAACTTGCTATCACATAAGGGTAATTTTGCGAAAATGGTCGTTACTAGTCAAGGGTAGATAACTCTGACTCGAAAAAGAGTCAGGAAACTTACCCTGATTCCTATATATTTTGTTCAGGAAATGTTACTTTACAACATTATGTACAAATAAAGAAAATTCATTTGGGTGGATAAAAAGTAACCCCCGAGTCCAAACTTACCTTAAGAAAAAAAAAAAATATTCCTCTTAAACGGCGCAATACTTTAACTTGAACATGGCAGAACTTTCATAAGAAAATAGGCTCTTTCAGATGCAATAGAAGTAAAATTTATAATAGAAGTTTTATGGCATGTCTCTTTATAACCAATTCCCAAAGACGAGTCGGTATTGACGTTCATAATATAAAGGCCAGAGACATAATGTAATGATGTAATGAGACAAAAAGTGTTATAGACATCATGGCTTATATACCGTGTCACCTAACTCAGAGCAGTGTTTTTCACCCTTTCCCAAACAAAACCCGGTTTTGACATCCCTAGTGGAACAGGGCTTGTGAAAACATTGAGGCAAAAGAAAAAATTGCTGATAATCAGAAATCAGCTATTTTGCAAGTAAATGCTATTTTTATGAACACCCAATTTTTCGTCTGCAGCAGCTTTCAAATTGGACCACCATAAAATTTGCCGTTTGGGAAAGGGTAAATGATCGATAAACCATGGTAGAACATGGTAAATTTCTTTCTAAAATATTTCAAAAGGTGGATATTGTCAGACTCTTTCAGTATTTATAGATGTTATATGCATTGACTACAACACTTGTTTTATTCGACAGATCACTCTTTCTTTTAACTTTTTTCCTAAAAACCAGATCGTATACTGGTCGTGGAATGTAAACTTAGACTAAGCATGAACACTGGTGGTGAACTCGGACAAAGCGAGGAACATTTTTCATGAAGACAAGGTACATATATTTCATGTTTAAATGCGCGTTTAAAAACCAGTTTTACTAGTTTGAGCATGTACACAACGATTTGCACGTGTTTATCCGCCCAAAACAATATGGACGAATCGGAGAGACACTTAGAGGCTATTGTCAGTTTTGTTATTTTTATTTCTCTGACTGATTCTGAAGTTGGTATTACAATTCTTGGAGTAGAAGTTTTTTTCCGATGTGAAAATCGTAGTTAACGTTTTTTGAAGGGGACTTGTACGGTTTATTTATGATACCGTGAACATTTTCAATGGCTGTTCGAATTGCAATGACTTTTGTCCCAACAATAGAATGGGTTTTCGGTTAAATATGGATAAATCGTAGGTGTTGTTATAAAATCCCGTAACTGCAGCTTCAATAAAGTTGAGTTTGTGACGTTTTAGATTTACGCCGACGAAGCACTAGTGTTTGTCCGAAAAAAAACGTCACTAGGTCTATATATACCGTAGTAGATAAAATTTATTCTTTTTCAAAGACGAATTAATGGTATACAATAATCATTTCCAAAACAATAGGCCTATCTGGTATTGCAGCCCCCAATTAGAAGGCTTTCAGTAATGACCACCATATAGATAGTGCTTCGTTTGCCCGTCCGTCCGTTTTTCTACCCGTCCGCTAATTTGTCTAGCTGACTGCTCTAGATGTCAAAATACATTGATTTTATATGTTGAGAAGTTAAAATGTGTGTACTACTCAAGAAAATATGAAAGAAAAATATTAAGAAAAAATAGAGCCAAATTATTTTCAGTATAGATCTATTCTTCTTTTGATTCAATGTTTGCTATACGCACTTCAACGTCAATTACATAAAACGTGGGAACGACGTCGTATTGTTTGGCGGCGATGTTATAAAGTCATGAAAACAGATCATGAGCGGAAACTTTTGTTTCAGGAGAAATGTAGTGAGACGTCTTTTTTTAACATTTTATCTTTAAGAAATCTAAAATATTGAAACAAATGGATTTAATTATAGTAGCACTAATATACTCCCCGTCATAAGAAAGTAGCCACTTGTCTAATGCAAATGGTCGCCAATTTTAGGATTATTCATAAATGTACCGAAATAAATACAAGATATTGAAGCATGGCAAGTAAATCGAAAACAGTCGAATTACCCCATTAATTAGACTGTTTTCGATTTACTTGCCATGCTACAATTTTGAGACGATTCCAACACATCCAACGTCTACATGTGACGTCATTCCGACAAGACAACCATTATCGGAACGACTACCTGTGAAATCGACAGAAAAAGGCAAACGTTACAGATAGGCTAGATTGCTTCCTGAGTTGAGTTCTATCAGCAGTAGAGGCTGATTAACGGATTAGACCATCCGTTTCAGACGTCTTGCGATACCCATAGTCTTGCTACGATGTTATTGACAACATTACCTTCAGTGGGTTAGACAGCATCTATTGTTTTCTAAGGACAATTGCATAGCATGTATTAATACCAACGGTGTTCACACTCGAAAATGTCTTGTAAAAGCGAATCTTATCCTTATCCACTTTCAGGAATTGTTACGGTAATAACAAGTATAGTAATACATTGACAATTATTGAAAGTAAAAGATTAAATGTGCATTTGTAAAATTTTATTCATGTACCGTGTGCAGTCAGGGTGTTAATTGAAAAGGAAATGCACACAGTTAACTTTTCCCGTTAGTATACTTTAGAATGCATGCCCGTAGAAAGCAATTCCATATGGGCCCTGTCTGGGCCAGTGTCTAATATTGGGGGGATGGGGGGGCTAAATTAGAGTCCCCCTGTTCGTACGGGCCTGGGATGTGTGAAACAGTGGATCCTCCATAGAATAAATGGTGATAATGGTAATGACAAACATTACAGTATAGATCTGGAAACGTTCATTTAGGCTTTTGCGACCAACATGGATCCAGATCAGACTTTGCATGTGCACTGTCTGATCAAGATCCATCTTGTTCTCATTTCATAGCTTATTATCCACCTGTACCAAATTTAAGAAGGCATAACGAAAATCTTACCGGTGAAACTCCAAGGTAACGATAAAAATGATGATTATTATTATGATGATGATGATGATGATGATGATGATGATGATGATGAGGATGATGATGATTATGATGATGATGATGATGATGATGATGATGATGATGATGATGATGATGTCATCTAATTGTCATCACCTGTCAGTAATTTATCTGAAAGGGGAGTTAGGCAGTACAAATTGATATATATTGAAACAAGTACCTGGTGCTCGAATTTGATGCCGGAAATCTATGGTTAGATGCTCAAATCAGTGCGATATTACCGAATAAATGTTTAAATGTGCCGTTAAGTCCAGTGCAATCGATTAATTTATCAAACATGTGGTCATAAAACACCGTAGCTGGAAAAGATAACATCGCAAACATGCTGTAACGTTGTCACGAAGAAACCGCACAATGATTTGCAATGACATGACACCAAAAACTGCCATTTACAGCCTTTATTTGTACATTTATATGTCTTTTTTGTTTACTTGCAATGCAAGTTGATAAACATAAACAGTGATATCGTACCATTTCGTTCGGGCGATTAAGATCAACCCACATGATCTCAATATGCGCTTTGTGCACTTGCAATCCGTTTATAACATTTGAAAATAATGATCGATAAAACTGATATTTTCGTGCGTATTATAAATCATATCTACATACCTTAGTAACTTCCATTTGAGTGCATCCTTTAAAAAAAGACGGAAAGAGAAGTAAAACAAAATACCACGTGTATTGTTTACAAAAATCCGGATGTGACAAGAAGTATCTGTACCTTGTGTTCATGAAAAATGTTCCTCGCTTTGTCCGAGTTCACCACCAGTGATGAACAGATACAAAGAAAAAACGCTTAGTGACATAATTAAAGCAAAACAAAAGTACAAGAAACCCGTCTGTCAGTTAGATAATGAACTAACAGCTTCTGTTTCACGCAGACGTATTGGATGAACGCAGAATTGTTACATCTCGAACTTAATTAACCCTTTCCCAAACATGACCTGGTCCCAAATAAACTGGTATTGGGAAAACATTGAGACAAAATCCGAAAATACTGATATGACCAGTATTTTCGGGTTTTGCCTAAAGTTTTCTGTTCCATATTGTTTCAAATTCCATATATTGTAACAAATTACACCTATTTTGTTCACTCTCAAATTAAAACAGTCTAAATCTCTACCGTATTGAAAAGAAAGGGCCAGTAATGCCAGGACAACATTTCGACCATTTTTCAAGCCTCTCCCAAACAACCCTCGTTTTCAAGAATCTCTGCTATTTCAAATACAAAAATAAATTTCTTGAGCAGTCCAAAATTGAAAGGTGTTTCAGTATTCAAAACCTTTCACTATTGTGAACATCGTCAAAACCATGCTTTTAAAGAGGTTGTCTTCAAACGTTGTGTCAAAAGACAAGAAAAAGCTGATCATGATTCCCTCATTATGTTGTTATACAGAGTGTCCAAAAAAACGGAACCCTAATTCAAAGTCAAATATTTTAAAGCGTAAACAAAGAATCTAATTTTTGAATTTGCAGTACTGAAGATACATTATTTTTGCATTTGTGTTCTAGATTTCACTTAAAAATATGCATTGGTTCAAAAGTTATAAGCAAATTAATAATGACACTAAAACGCCAATCTGACATGATATTGATTTTTGCGTCTTGTTTGTTCGTGAAAGCGCACTAACGGTCAGCTGTTGAATTATGTACAGTTGTACATGTTGTACCGATTTTCTCAAAAATTAATGTGTACGCGTGCTGTACGTGAACATTGAGTCCATAGGGTGGTTGTTTGAATTAATTTCATATTATTATGTGATTCATTTCTCATGGCGCAGTTTTAACTTTTATTTTCATAAATTGAAAGCTTGAGACGTTTACTAAAATTAGTCCAGTCATAATAGTATAGTATAGTATACATTTCTGTGGACTGTGATTTTGTTGGTGATTTTGGTGTTATTTGTCTTATATGAACATGTTTTGCATGAAGGGCTGTGTCAGGTCAAATGCAACCCGTAATACTTTTTATTTGAGCGCTGACCGGCATGTTGGTCAGAAATAAAATAGGGCCTAAGTGTCTATGATTATTATTCATGAGTCAGTGATGCACTTGGATATTTTGCTTGTATTCATTTTAGTTACATCGCAGCTCTTTTTTATCAGTTTATTACATTAATTAGCAAAAAAGCACTTTTGTAAATACAATGTTTCAAAATCACTTTTGTATTGTATTGAATATATTAACCAATTGTGAAGCGTTAATTAATTCAATGAGTGTAGGCGCGAGCTGCAAAACGAAAAAATCGATATCGTGTTAAAATGGTTTTCAGGGTGCATTCATTTGAATGCATATATTTTCAAAACTGATCGTTATTTTTCAACCAAATTTTAACTGATTATAGAAAACTGTCGTTGCTATGGCATATGTAAATTTGGTGGAGAAATATTACTTGATACATGAGGAATGCACTTTCAAAAATGGGTTCCGTTTTTTTTGGGACACTCTGTAGTCCACAAATCTTTTGCTGTGTACAGGTCTGTAGTAAGCAACTTCATATTGGGATGGCTGAAGCCCGTGTGTCTGAATAGGGGGGGGGGGGGGAGTAAATTTGATATTCTCTGAATTTTCAGTGTAGAATAAGGAAATTTAGGCATTTTTGCCCACCTCCACCTGTTCCTACGGGCGTGGTATATGTATTGCTACTCCATGTATACACTTTTAGAGATGCTTGTAAATGTCACCAATATCAATTCAGTTGACGAAACAATAGCATCAATCAAATAGTTTACATTTTAAGATAATCCACCCCTAATGAGATTCGCGCGACGTCGGGATTATTCGGGCGACGTCGAAAATATTCGGCGGTGGAACTTTCCACTGCCGAATATTAAGGACAGCGCCCGAATAAGTTCCGAAACATTAACGACGAAAAAAATACGATGTTTTATTAATCTCGAAATGGCCACTGTCGGACCGTATTTGGTACAAAAACGAATATGGTACAAATTTGTACCATATTCGGCCGAATATGGTACAACTGTCTAATTGTACCATATACGTATCTGCAGTTTTGGGGTAAAACGCCTACCAAATATGGTACAAACTTGTACCATATTCGGATGAAAAATGTACCACATTCGTTCCGAATATGGTACACACTCATCATCGTCATCATCATCGTCATCATCGTCATCATCACCATCATCATCATCATCATCATCATCATCATCATCATCATCATCATCATCATCATCATCATCATCATCATCATCATCATCATCATCATCATCATCATCATCATCATCATCATCATCATCATCATCATCATCATCATCATCATCATCATCATCATCATCATCATCATCATCATCATCATCATCATCTTTATCTCATCATCATCACTTTCATCATCATAATCATCATCATCGGCGGCCGGTAATCATTGGCGTCAACATAATAAAAAAATTCATCATCATCATTATAATCATTATCATCGGCCGATAAACATCGCAGTTATCATCATCACAATCATCAAACCCCAACCATCATCACCATTGCCATCATCATCAATTATGTCATCATCGTCACCATTAACGCCATTATCATCATCGTCATGATGATGATGACAAAAGTTTTGATGATGATGACGACGATCAAAATTACCGTCATCATCATTATCACATTTTTTTATCATCACTGTAATCATCATCACCATCATCATCGCCACAATCATCAAGGTCACCATCATCATCATCATCACCATTATCATCATCGTAATGAAGATTACAAAAATGTGATGATGGTAATTGCGATGAGAACATCATCATCATCATCATCATCATCATCATCATCATCATCGTCATCATCATCATCATCATCATCATCATCATCATCATCATCATCATCATCATCATCATCATCATCATCATCATCATCATCATCATCATCATCATCATCATCATCATCATCATCATCATCGTCATCATCATCGTCATCATCATCATCATCATCATCATTATCATCATCATCACCACCACCATCATCATCACAATTTTTTTACCATCATCATCATCACAAATGTTTTGTCATCATCATCATCATCATCATCATCATCACATTTTCATTTTACATTTTGAGCAAATGACAACAAATTTCCGGTAGAAGATATAAAGCCTCTCTTACAACCGGTCGTACGTGCTCCTGCGTGCGGTCTGCGTCTAAAACGTACGTGTAGTCGTGCGATGAACGCACGTGCAACGTACGATTTTGGTGGACGCAACCACGACGCAGACTGCACGCAGCAAAGAATTGACCGGACAATTCCTTGCTTCGACCATTCTGCGTCTTTTAGAACGCCAGGAGCACGCAAGACAGAAGTACGGAGCACGTTTGCTGTTTTTAAACAACCCCCGTAACTACAGCTTAACACAAACTGTAGTTACGGAGTTTTTGTTGAAAAGCGACGGTATTAAACTCAGTGTTCATCACGCACAAGTACTTTGACCTTTAGCAGACTTTTCTTGCGTTATTCGAATATTCCTCTCGAAGGTTAAGAAATGCTCTACTTTAGCCTCTGAACGAAATTGTAGACATGGAAACAGATTAAGAGTCGGAATATATACTTCTTAGAAAACTTGTTTTTCAGAAGTATGTTTGTTTCAAATTGTTCTGGTAATTTGCTTATGACCTTGTTTGAAAATTTTGATGTGCGAGCTACAGCTTAACCCTTTCCCAAACAAGACCTGGTTTTGACGTCCCAAAGAAGATAAGCTTTGGAAAACATTGAAACAAAAGAAGAAACTGCTGATAACAAGCAGTTTCTCCTTTTGCCTCAATATTTTCCATGCTATGACATTCACATTTTTCACACTTAGTATCATTGATTTTGTCGTCTGCTGGAGCTTTCAAATCGGACCAGTCTAAAGTTTTGCCGTTTGGGAAAGGGTTAAGGGTTTCGATTTTTTAAACTACGATTCTTATTTAGGGTTGGCTCTCGTGGATATAGTGCCGCCTTACTCAGAAAAGAGGTTAAAGGGACATTTCATACCAATTTCAATTTTTTAAAGTATGTCTTGATGCCATGATTGGTTATTCTAATGACTATAAACACTGTGTAAAAGCGTACAGTCGCGTGTATCGGAAGTTGCATCTAACTGTACGCAAAATATCACTAGTGCTGATAAACAAGTTGATAATTTGGCTTTTTAAAAGTATATAAGTAAAAATCGGAACAATCTTTTTTTATGCGTTTTTCAACGTTGTGGGGTAGACTAAATGTACTTTCATTTCAGCAGTTACGATTTCTCGATCGGTGTCTATTTTGTTTATAAAATAGGATTTTACCTGTCAAATCACTGGTTTGTGCTGTTTTTCATCGTGCTAACTCGTGTAATTTTGACTGCAATCGCGTGATCTA
Source organism: Fragum sueziense (assembly GCA_963680895.1). Lineage (NCBI taxonomy): Eukaryota > Metazoa > Mollusca > Bivalvia > Cardiida > Cardiidae > Fragum > Fragum sueziense. The sequence goes on from CAVMGG010000652.1 coordinate 71,122, forward strand.
CACAATAATATACGCTTAAACTTGTACCTGGTAATAGCTAAACCTCTCTGCTATTGTGTCCATCGGTTGTATGCACGTATGCACATTGTTCACAAAGATATTTGCTTTTGAATAAGACTGGTGTATTTCTTCCGACTGTACGCCTAGTGCAAACTGTACAGCATCATTAGTGCAGTTTGAGGAACATGTATCTGTACGCCTAGTGCCGTTATGTCATTCCGTATATGTTGTAATCGATTGAAAAAGTGGAATCAATTTTCGTTTGAAAAGCTTTGAGATGACATTTGATCAACCATTCATTGCTTTATTCAAAGATAGAACATTTGCAATGCGTGTTTATTCCAAATTACTACATGTGATTACATTAAAACGATCTGGTCTCAAACAAGTCGACAGCAAATATGACCACGAATTGCTAGAAAACAGTTGTCCAAAGACGCACAAAAGCGACAGACGTAGGCGTAGACGCAGTAGATGTACTATAGATGAGTTTATATAGTAAATATTAGCGACAAATCAGAGAAGTAGTTGGAAGTGATTTAGCACCCCGTTTAATACTACTGCAGTTACTATGCGTTGGTTTATACAAAGCCATGTGTTCCCTGCAATTCTCTCAACAGCACAAAAGCAACATCCCAAACCTTATGTACCACCAATTAAACATCCTACCTAGCCGATTCGTCCTATGGCGAGACAATCATTCTAGTCAAAATGACGAAAGGATATTGAAAGAGTCGGGATTCAAACCCTTGGATCAAGATCCTTCAATGATTAATTGGATCAAGCGACAGATGGTAGCTAATCAGGGCGTATGTTAAAAAAGTGTAGATAATTTTCATTTTTTATTACCCATTTGAGTCTGGATTTTAACGCTCTAGAACAAAAGTTTGAAATCCCGATACTACGGTATATGTACGTCATCGAAGGTATTCGTCTATTGGTATTATCTCGGTCTGTCCATACGGCGTAAGGTCACCCAGAGTAGTCATTCCGGTTTGTGGGGTGCTAAAAAACTTATTGACTCCTTTTCTGGTGATACATTGCTCTCTTCGTGAATGATTTTAGCTACGGTTTGCATTGATGCTTTTGGATGACATGTTTTCTCATTTTTAAGCCAGAATTCATCCTTCTTTTCAGGACTATTGTGTGTGTTTTGGTACAGGGAGACACGTGTCCCCCATTTCGGGTGTGTCCATTTTGGCGCGGAAAAATATACTTTACGCATGTTTGAACGAAAATTGTGAAAAGACGAATAACACGAGGTGGGTCCATTTTGTGAAAAAAATACAAGGCAAGGATGGATCTATGCCATTTTACGTACAGTTTTGCTCATTGGGATGTTGGAAAAAGATGTAAAAATGTGTTGTAAGGGGGTTTTACATAGAGTTATATAGGAGCCAATCTGAGTGACCTGTCACCATACGTCCTTACAAAGTTCATTTACACACCTACATTTATGGACGTTTTTTAAACAGAACGTTCCTAGTTACTTGACGATACCTATATTGGCAGGTTTTGCCAAATCACACTCCATCATCTCCTACATTTATTAAAGAGACATCCTGTTTAATTTTTTTCTAATATATACATGTATTTTGATGCCAAGATTGATTATTCTAAATCATTTGAATGATATCAGACTTTTTAAGTTGTTGCTGATAAGCCCAAATACTCTTTGAAAGCTGAGATGAAAATGGCATATTCCAAAGGCCCGTAGGAGGCAATTTTATATGGGCGGGCTGAAGCCCCAGTGTCTGAAGATAGGGGGGGGGGCTAATTTGGATTTTCCCTATATTTTCACCGTGAAAAGGGAAAATTCAGCACTTTTGGCCCACTCAGGGGGTTAGCCCCCCGTTCTTACGGGCCTGTTCCATTAACATATGTTCTGTGATTTTAAGATCCTGGTAAACAGCGCAATACTTACTTTGGCTTAGAATGTTCAGAATTTTCATAAAAATATATGTTCTTTCAAATAAAAAGAAGTACATTTGGTGAGAAGATATCTACGGGGTGTCTCTTTAACGGCTTTTGATGGGAAAATCACAGGACTGGAAAGTCAGAGATTCCAATGAAAATAAATGACTCAAGAGACCAATGATATCTGGAAATAATTGATTTTAATCAGAAACAAGCTGGGCTGTGGTAACACTTCAACGGTCATTTTGGACTTCAAGTTATGTCCTGCTCAAGAGAAATATCCTTGTCGAACTTATCGAGTAGCGAACTCGACTAAGATTTGGAAATTACAGCATAGATATCCTTTGCGTAAGTGGTAAGTCGTAAGTGCCGGTTACATGTATCAGTATAATCATAACACTCATATTCACGAAAGCAATCTTTTTTGTTCAAATTTATATACTTAGCAAAAGTTCTAACGCGTCACTTTTTAAAATTACATAACTTCTTCATTGTCAAAGATCTAGATTCAGAAATTGGCATTTGTTTATCAGATGTTTCTGCACACATCCATAAAACTATTGTAAGTTTTCTCTGTTATGTGACCGCGTCATACAAATCATTTTTTGAAAGAATTTATTTTGAAAGCTGGTTGATTGTGTTATTGAAGTTTGAAAAAAAAAACGTAGCTAGCATAGACGCACTTTTTTTAATGCAAGACAATCTGTCAAGGTCATGGTCACAAACTCAAATGTAACGGTCTCAAATGGAAGATCTTGGTGGCATCTATTGTATATTTGTAAAATACATGTATCAAGATTACATCTTAGACAGCTCGTAAGATATAAACAGTTAAGTTTCTGTCTACGTAACCGACGTTGCCGTCGCCTCCAACACTGACAACCAACGACGCTAGTGATGTAACATTGCCTCCACATGCATGAAGTACGAGGTCTCATAAGCGTAAGAGCGGCTGATTTGTTTAAGGAACATAACTTTTATACACAGGAACTCTTTCAGCCAATATAAATGGTTTACAAATTATGTGTGAATATCCCATTTTAACCAAATTTCAACCTCTTGGAATTTTTAAAAAAAGATATCCTTATTGAAAGTTCAATCTTTTAGAACTGACTGTCGCATTTACTTTGGAATTTCACAGGATTCTGTTCAAATGGTGGTAGTCGGCATCAGCAAAGTTTGAACCTATTCTGTAGATTCGTTGAAAAAAATACTAACAGTACTAATACTCTACAAGATTTGAGTGATGCGTTGGCAGTTTTGCGAGTATATTATAACTCTCATATTCACGAGAGTAAACTTGAACAGCGTGCCACAATGACATTTAAAGATGGAGATAAATACGTCAGTTACCGCGGCAACAACAAGAAAGCAAGAACGACAAAACTATATAAGTCAACACTAACACGAAAGAATGTGATACAGCCGCACTCACAAGCTATGCGCACTATCACACACACAAACAACCACGTGCACGTAAGCAAACACGCACGCACATACACACAATTGTACGCATGCAAAAGTTCATTAAGTATCGCGCAAGGAGGAATCAAGGTTTATAGTAGCCTCGTATGATAAGCCTTTACTGTATGTAGTTGTCCGTAATTATTGTTTACCAAGGCAAATTAATCTACATTCATTTAGGAATAGGAATGAACTTTGTTCTAAAATGAGACTGCTTACGTTACTATATTGATAAATTATCGATGTAGTTAAAACACCTCGTAACTACAACTAAATCACGCTGTAGTTACGAGGTTTTAGAATTATACCGACGAAATTCTATTGTATATTCGAAATTACGTTACGAGTTACTTGATAAAATCGTTCCCTTTTGGTGTTCCTTTATTTAAATGTAGTTGGGCTATGTCCACAAGACCAGTTACTTTTTAATCTCTCTAGATATTTGTTGTGGACAGACAAATAAATTCGACCGCTATACTCGTGCAGCACAAAGACGTTTTGCGTATGTTTGAAGTGAGCGTAACCCTTTAAGTAATCTAATGAACTAATCAAGTGCACCCTGATGCATTGTGTATGTGTAGCCAAAGTAGTAATTGACATTTTCTGAACAGAGATTTTGCCACAACAGGTCATGTAAAATCGCCATTAGGCGTACAGAACATAATTTGTCATTTAGCACTAGGCGTACAGTCGGAAAAAATACACCAGTCTCATTCAAAAGCCGATATCTTTGTGTAACATACCATATTTGTGTAAACAACTGTTGCAAATCATAGCAGATAGGTTTAGCTACTAGATGATGCAAAGTTAGGCTTTCAATATTGTGTAGATCGCGCGATTTTAGCCCATATTGTGCAAGTAAGCAGGACGAAAAACAGCAAAAAACAGTGATTTGACATTTTGATACGAATTTCCACACAAAATCCGTCGACATACTAGAAATCGTAACTACTTTAGGTAATGCCTATCTAATTCTCTCTTCAAATTTGAAAACCCCGTCAAGAAAGATTGTTCCGATTTTTACTTATTTGCTTTTAAAAATCCAAACCATCAGCTTGTTTACCACCACTAGTGATAGTTTGCGTACAGTTAGATGCAACTTCCGATACACGCGACTGTACGCTTTTACACAGTGATAAATACTATTAGGTTTTGGAAGTTGTTGCCAATAAGCGAGAAACACGCATTTAAAGTTTGGACATAATCGATAAATTGCATATAAATCTGAACTGTTGTCCACAACAATTTGTTCAATTTTAACACAACAATATAAATTTCTCGTAAACGGCGCAATATTTTGGCTTGAAATTTTCAGAATTTTCATAAAGAAATATGCTCTTTCAGATAAAAATAAGAGTAAAATTTATGACAAAAAATTCTGAAATGTCACTTTAAATAAAGTAGATCTACTATATATAGAACATCAATATTTCATAGTTGCATTAATCACTTCATATGAAGCGTGGAGCCTATACACGTTTGAAATAGTCAATCGCTTAATGAGATTCATGCGACTTCGGAATTATTCGGGCGACGTCGTAAAAAATCGGATCAATGTAAAGTTCGAAAACCTAACTAATGTTAACGACACCGTACGAAAAATTCCGAGTGGCATGAATCTCATTAAAGGTGGACTACTTTTATAATTTTATGCCTTTTTGTGCGTTTTGGTTGGAATCCGTCGATTGGCAGCTTTAAGTTCCAAGCAAAACCATTTATTGCTCGTTAACTTCTCGATAATGACATTTGAGATATTTATTGATAATATACTGTCTCTACTATACCAAATTTGTCATAGAATCTTGAATTTAATGGTCGACAAGTATAATAAATATGTGATTTAAGGAGACTATGGAGAGCGCCCACGTGACTTTTTCGAAATGTTTATTATGCGGCTACCGCTTTTCGTAGACTGGATTTGGTAACTAGGCCAGGTATCCTAGTCAATGGAAATAAACCGGAAATAAACACAAAATAATGGCGGACCATTTTGATCGACTGAAAAATATTGACAGTCGATTGTTCTTTATTCTCTGCCTTCGGTTGAAAGATACGAACTTCATAACATTTAAATCTTCGGCAAAATGGAGTATTATCGCTTGCCATTGTTGAAGGGTCATCAAATATCCAGACTACGACGAGGCGGGCAAAAAAACGAGACAGTTTCGACGAGAAAAGTTGCGAGGTCTGCGAGTTAACTGTTATTTCCACTGCCACCAGCTTCTACTACGCAAATACTGTCATCACGGGACTTTTAGACGAGAAAATATTTAGAATTCATGGACACGTAAACCATAGATCACGCAGAATACAGCTGATTAAGGATTTTTCGATAGGAAACGAACAAGTGATTTTGTGTTTTAGTGTGATCATTACAAAGTGAAACAAGACCTGTTTTTGAGCAAAGGAGATAAGAGGGATTAAGACCTTCTAAATATTTATTGCAATCCCAAACCCAATGTTGTGGGTAGTAATTTTAATAATTTTTAGAGACTATTCCAATGGCAATGAATTTTGTGCTAAAAATAGACTTGGTTTACGTTATGATTTGGTAAACCATCAGCATTGTTATGAAATCATGTACATACGGCTTGAAATCCCCAACCCTATGCTGTGGGTAGTAATTTAGACTATTTCAATGGCAATGAATTTTGTGCTAAAAATAGATTTGGTTGTTGTTGTTGTTTATCTATTTATAAGGCATTCATTCGCTGCCTATGACCTCATGGTGCTCAATAAATAACACTTGTGCATAAATAATACTCTGTGCAATACTCATGTGACATTTGCGCACGGGTATCCATTTATGTAGAAAAAAAAATAATAAATAAATACGGTACTTGGTTTACTGTAATGTTCTGGTAAACCGTCAGCATTGTTATGAAATCTCGTACCTACGGCTTGAATCAAGCCGTAGTTACAAGCTTTTATAACAACATCCAGGATTTACTATTGTTTGTCCGAAATTACGTCACTACTTGCTAGATAAACTCATTCCCCATTAATCAGATCATCTACAGGTCTACAACACAGGATTTTATGGAAATTTAATATTTTGTATTTTGAGAATTCAATACCCCTTTTCAGTTCTGCCAATATTGAAAGAGTCTATAAAAAAACATTGAAAGAGTCTATAAAGAAACATTGAAAGAAAAGAAAAAACTGATTTTCATGAACTTCTCCTTTTCTTTCATTTTTTCTATCCTTTGCAGTTATAGTTTTAAAGAGATGCAGATAGAGGCCTCCCGAGCAGAGGTAATATAGGGTTACCTCTTTTAAGATATGGTTTATCATTTATAGTTCAGCAAACTCTATCTTGTTGGTAGTCATTAAGACCATCTCCTCAAGAATATTTAAATGAGTACACACAACATAGGGTTTGGAGTTGAAATAGTCCTTTACCCAGAGCAACAGATGAGAGTGTGTGAAGACATTCTAAATTTTCTATTTCAAATCCAAACCCTATGTTGTGGTTACTCGACGAGACGATTCTAATTAGTACACACAAAACAGGGTTTGACAAACATTTAGTGAAATTGTTCATTTTGAAAAGCTATTTACTCTCTGTTATCTATTGCTGTGCTGATATTTACAATAATTTTGATGTTTGCAACTAATTTCAACTTGTATTCTCAGCCTACTATTCACATAATTATATCAAGTACTACTAAAATATTTCAAACTGACTGTCATTGCAAGCTTGCTTGTCATCTATCATTGAGACATCTGCCAGACTCTGTTACAGTCAGCACTAGTTATATAAATATCAAGATTCAACATTGGAAGAGTTCATTTTGAGCAATTTCTTTCCTTTGCCTACTATATTTAATTAAGAACACACTAGATGAGCAACAAAAATCTGATTTAAATCGAGACTGAACAAAATCGGATGAGTCAAACTTTGGATATGTCAATTAATTTTGACAGGCCCTATGGCTTTGACACAATGCATGTTGAGTATGTGGACTGTTACATTTAACCCTTTCCCAAACAAGATCTGGTTTTCATGTCCTGTTAGAATTGGCAAAGGAAAACATTGACACAAAAGAAGAAAGTGCTGATAATCAGCACTTTCTCCTTTTGTCCCAATATTTTCTGAGATATTTTTTAGCACAAATCCTCTCTCAGTCAACATCAATTTTGTCGTCTTCAGCAGCTTTTGGATTGGATCACCCTAAAATTTTGCCGTTTGGGAAAGGGTCAAAGCTGTGATCCAAAATGCATTATTTTTGCATTACGTTTGCTTGATATTCATTTGCATTGAATTTCCCTAGGACCTAGCAAAGGAGCAACTTGCATTTATTCATTGCAATTTGATTGGCCAAGTTGAAATCAAGTCCACAATAGTCTTTTTCATTTGTCACTTTTGTAATCAGTATTATTTTATTAGTCCCCCACCGGTTACCGGTAGGGGGACTATAGGTTTGCTCGATTCCGTCTCTCCGTCCGTCCGTCTGTCGGTCACACTTTTGTCCGGTCTATATCTTCTAAACCATATGTGCTAGCAACTTCAAACTTGGTACACTTATAGATCTCATTGAGGAGAAGTGTCATGTTTAAGAACCGTTACTCTGCCACACCCACTTTTTGAGTTATTGCCCTTTGTTGTTTTTACCCTTACATTCTTGTCCGGAACGTATCTCCTAAACTATGTGTGCTAGCAACTTCAAACTTTGTACACTTATAGATCTCATTTAGGAGAAGTGTCATGTTTAAGAACCATAACTCTGCCACGCCCACTTTTTGAGTTATTGCCCTTTGTTGTTTTTACCCTTACATTCTTGTCCGGAATGTATCTCCTAAACTATGTGTGCTAGCAACTTCAAACTTTGTACACTTATAGATCTCATTGAGGAGAAGTGTCATGTTTAAGAACCGTTACTCTGCCACGCCCACTTTTTGAGTTATTGCCCTTTGTTGTTTTTACCCTTATATTCTTGTCCGGAACATATCTCCTAAACTATGTGTGCTAGCAACTTCAAACTTTGTACACTTATAGATCTCATGTAGGAGAAGTGTCATGTTCAAGAACCGTTACTCTGCCACGCCCACTTTTTGAGTTATTGCCCTTTGTTGTTTTTACCCTTACATTCTTGTCCGGAACGTATCTCCTAAACTATGTGTGCTAGCAACTTCAAACTTTGTACACTTATAGATCTCATTGAGGAGAAGTGTCATGTTTAAGAACCGTTACTCTTCCACGCCCACTTTTTGAGTTATTGCCCTTTGTTGTTTTTACCCTTACATTCTTGTCCGGATCATATCTCCTAAATTATAAGTGCTAGCAACTTCAAACTTTGTGCACTCTTAGATCTTATCGAGAACAAGTGTCAGGTTCAAGAACCATAACTCTGCCACGCCCACTTTTTGAGTAATTGCCCTTTGTTGTTTTTAGCCTAACATTCTTGTCCGGATCATATCTCCTAAATTATAAGTGCTACTGTGCTAGCAACTTCAAACTTTGTGCACTCTTAGATCTTATTGAGGACAAGTGTCATGTACAAGAACTGTTACTCTGCCATGTCTAGTTATTGCCCTTTGTTGTTTTTAGCCTTACATTCTTGTCCGGATCATATCTCCTAAATTATAAGTGCTAGCAACTTCAAACTTTGTACACTCTTAGATCTTATCGAGGACAAGTGTCATGTACAAGAACTGTTACTCTGCCATGTCCACTTTTTGAGTTATTGCCCTTTGTTGTTTTTAGTCTTACATTCTTGTCCGGATCATATCTCCTAAACTATAAGTGCTAGCAACTTCAAACTTTGTACACTCATAGATCTCATTGAGGACAAGTGTCATGTACAAGAATCATTCTTCTCCGCCCACTTTTGTCATGTACATGAACTGTTACTCTGCCACACCCACTTTTTGAGTTATTGCCCTTTGTTGTTTTTACCGTTACATTTTTGTCCGGAACATATCTTCTAAACCATAAGTTCTAGCCGTTACATTTTTGTCCGGAACATATCTTCTAAACCATAAGTTCTAGCAACTTCAAACTTGCAACACTTATAGATCTCATTTAGGACAAGTGTCATGTACAAGAACTGTCACTCTGCCATGTCCACTTTTTGAGTTATTGCCCTTTGTTGTTTCTATCCTTACATTTTTGTCCGGAACTTATCTCCTAAACCATAAGTCCTAGCAACTTCAAATTTTATACACTGGTAGATGTCATTGAGAAGAAGTGTAATGCACAAGAACTGTTACTCTGCCACATCCACTTTTTTAGTTATTGTCCGTTGTTGTTTTTTATCCTTACTTTTTTGTCCGGACCATATCTCCTGAGCCATCAGTGCTAGCAACTTCAAACTTGGTACACTTATAGATCTCATTGAGGACAAGTGTCATGTACAAGAATCATTCTTCTCCGCCCACTTTTGTAGTTATTGCCCTTGGTTGTTTTTACCCTTATATTTTTGTTTGGGACATTTTGTCCAAAACCTAATGTGCTAGCAACTTCAAATTTTGTATACAGTTATAGATCTAGTATGTAGGAGATATATTATAAGAAAGGATTTTTTGTTATCCGGTGGGGGACTCCTGTATTGCATCGCAATACAACATGCACTTGTTGTTTTTCGGTTTTTTTTTTATATTTTGTTACCATTGACTGATGATGATATCATGAATAAAGTTGTTAAACTGATTTATGACTTGTGTTAGTTGGTACACTCTGTGAATGTTGATTCAACGAGTGTATTCAGTGCCTCTAGTTTGTTTGTATGAAAAATAAAGTTGTCTGTATATTATGATTTTGATTGATACTTGCATGTGCAGATCATGGGATGGGGCCTGGTCCCCTCAAACTTGTAAAAAAGGCTAATCAAAGTGAATTTCAGGAATTTTTCATGCACCAATGCAGCCAGTCCTCTTGAAAAGACGACCCCCTCCTGGAAATTTGTCTGGATTCATGCATGGTCTGTTTATGCTACATTCATTCGTGAGGCACTGTATTGATGATCTGATTTCACCCCCTTAATCTATTCACATGCAATGTCTCTTTTTGACTCCCTACAAGGTAATGGCTTTGGAAAAAATTGTGGATAATGATGAAATTGCTTGTGACAAGCAATTTCTTCATTTCCCATAATGTTTTCTTCCTAAAAGCCAAAAACATGCGAGATTTAATTTACTTGAAATTGTCGTCTAGAATATCTTTGAATTTGGACAAGCAATTTTGTTGTTTGGTAAGGGATTAATTGGATGATTGGAAACTGGATGTGTGACCAATTGCATGTTCACGGTTCAAGTAGTTCCATTAGATGCTGAATAACGGCAATGATACTTATTAACTCTTTCCCAAAAAAGACCTTGATTTGATTTCCCGTACAGAAAAAGCATTGGAAAAGATTGAGACAAAAGAACAAAATGCTAATGACCAGGATTTTCTCCTTTTGGCCAAATCTTTTCTGTGTTGTTACTGTAGCATACACATTTTCTACTTTTGATATCACCTATTATGTCAACTGCAATACCTGAGGCTTTGAAATTTGAGCATGTTAGAATTTTGCTGTTTGGCAAAGTGTTAATAAGGTAAAAATGTTGCTAAAATGACCAAATCAATGCCCCAATGACAGATAAAATCTATCAAAAAGAGCTGCATGGAGAGTATTCCAATTGTTGCAGTCAGCATTTTCTCCTTTTGCCCTAGCCCATTACCACACAGTGACGCCCTTTGACACCCACAAGATTAGGGCTCAAGAAAAAATTTTGGAAAATGAAGAAATTGCTTGTGACAAGAAATTTCTTCTTCCACAATGTTTTCTACCATGTTAAATTCCATGTATCTGAATAATCTGATATTGTTGTCTGCAACACCTATAAATTTGGAAGTCTATCATTTTGCCGTCTGGGTGATAGGTTAATATTATCTGAGCTTTTACATCTGTAATGGAAAGGGATTGGGAAAATATTGAGACAAAAGAAGAAATTGCTGATGGTCATCATTTTCTCCTAAATTGCCCTATAATATTTCTTAGGAAATTAATATTATAGAAAATTCCTGTCTAGTTTTGTCATCTGCAGCGTCAATTGAATTTGGAACTGCCAAAAATTTTGCCATACGGGAATGGGTTAATCATTATAGATTTAATCGCCTGTGCAGCATCTTGACCCTTTCCCAAACGGTCAAAATTTAGACTATATCAATTCAAATGCTGCTGCAAACAACAAAATGGCTGTAGATGAACATGAAATGTGTCCACTGTAGTACAGAAAACATTAAGACAAAAGGAGAAAATGCTGGTTATCAGCATTTTCTTCTTTTGTCTCAATGTTTTCCAAAGCCTATCCTCATAGGAACATCAAAAGCAGGTCTTGTTTGGGTCAGGATTAAGTCCAGAAGACCAGAAAAGTAAAAAATTCTGCCATTTACAAAAGTTCATATGGTATCGACTCCGACTCTCAATCATGAAGTCCCTTGTTCGATCCCCAGTTGCAGCAAATATCCTCTCCGACAATATCTTCCAACATTGACTGGATAATCTATTTGTAGAGCAGCTGGGAGCTCAGAGAGGATGTTGTGGTGATAATGCTGATAACATAGGATTTGAGTACATCATTGTAAGAAAATATTGAGGCAATAGAAGGAAATGATGATGATCATCTTTTTCTTCTTTTTTCTCAACATTCTTCAAAACCAGATCTTGTTTGGGAAAGGGCTACAGAAGATGAACATTCAATGATAACATCTCCAGCTAGTTCTAAAAAAACACCCTGGCAGCCCTATTTCAGGGTTAGACACTAAATTTTAAGCAGGTGTCCCGAATGCATAATTTGGCAAAATCAGGGACACTTGACTCTATAAAATGCTGATTTTCAAGGGACCCTCCTTAAATTTTGTGGTCCTTGGGATCCCGGGACTCTGTTAGTGTCGACCCCTGCCTATTTAGGGGATTAGTAAAACATTAAAGGAAAAGAAGAAAATGTATATTGCAATCAGATCATTCTTTTAAATTCTTTTATTAGCCATTATAATGTACAAACTTCCTGCTTATATGTGACCTGTCACGCTAAAAGGGACCTTGGAAGAGTGAACCGTATCGGTCAGTGTCAGTCTGCACAGACTGGTTCTTGTCGGTACTTTTCATTCTAATGTATTTTTCGGAACCTAGAATATTTAAATCCTATCTTACATGTCAAATTTTCAAATTAAAGCATCTGGTTGACCTCTGCTGAGTCTTGTACACAATTTCTCAAAATTTTGTTTTCGGTAAGGGACATATCAGAAGGTCCCTTTTAGCATGACAGGTCACATGTCTTAAAGGGACTAAAACTAATAAGTCAAAAATGCAAATAGATTAAAGAGTCTGATACTTTTCACGAAATTTCATCATCTTGGAAACGACAAAGCCAAAAATCAAGTTTTGAATTACAAACAAATGCATTGGCAGAATAAAAATAAAAATAAACTTGGTGTACAGTACATGTATATTGATATATAGTCAGTGTTTTTATAAAATCTCGTAACTGCAGCTTCAATCAAGCTGTAGTTGCAAGATTTTGAATACGATTATTACCAAGAATTGTTTGTCCAAAATTATGCCAAGGTTTACTTGATAAATTCGAGCCCTATTCGCTTTCCTTTTTGCAGATGCATTTGCAGATACCATTCTGTTTAGAACTAATAAATTTTCACACATGGTCACATTATAAAACAAGTTGCCTCAAATATCATTAACATCTTCCTCAATCCTGTCTATTGATTAGCTGTCAAAGAATGAAATACTGCAAGCTGTTTGCCAAGTTGTTTTCAGCATTCAATTGTACACAAACACCATGGTCAGATCTAGAGGGGGTCCGGACCCCCCTGGCATTGGCAGAAAATTGAATTTTGACTATATAAATTAAGTGTAACGTTACATAATTACTACATTTTAAGTCATAATTTGGACTTGGATCCCCCTGGAAAAAATTATGGGCTTGGACCCCCATCCCCCCCCCCCCCCCCCCCCCCCCCGGATAATAAAATCCTGGATCCGCCCTTGAACACTGTACACCACGAGACTGTCAGACGCCAGATTTAGTTTCTTTCTGTTGGACTAAAATGTACATTTGATCTTCTGTGGATAAAATCACAGAGCCAATGAGGCCTTCCAATGAATCCATCGCTTTAATAATGATGGCGAGTTCTGACGAAAGTCCCATACTAAAATTCACCATTTTTTGAAATTACAGTTAATTGAAGACACTCTGGAGCTCATAGAGGACAACGCAGTTCAAAATATTTCATGTTTCCATCATTCTCGTGTGTAGGAATTGATCCCAATCCAAATGTGTGCTCGTCGACTCTCATAAAGTCATTTGATTGTTTCTATTCTACTTTTCCTTGACGATTTAAACCGAGAACATGAATTTCACGTGGTCTGCTTATTCTTTTCTATGTTGATTTGTCTGTCGTCGGCAAATATCGATCTGTTGTATTTGTAGGCTGACCGCTGTAGCAACAACAATCGCGAAATTGTGATCAATGGGTCGAGTTTTGTTGGGGACGAATAATTTTGAAACCGGAAGCCAACCAAAGATGTTTATTTTGCGGAGTCTTATGCCAAATGTTCGATTTTCACTTTCTGGATTTAACAAGATTACTTTTGTTCATGAAGACGCTTTAATGTTCAGACTTTATTTTTGCATTGAAATTGAAAAATAAATCGTTTTCACAAAAATATAACGATTCAGTGTTAAAAATAAAAGCAATTGCTGGAAAAAAATACAAATTTATTTTTTAGAAGTACCTCACATAATTAAAAAAAAAGAAACTAAGTGAAATTTACACCACGAAAGTACCTGTTTTTGGAGATTAGAAGTTATTCAAACACTCAAAATTGTTTCTAAATGTATTTCGGTCTAGAACTTTCTGTTAACTTAGAAATCTGATACACAAGGGCAGTGGGTGGGTGGGGTAAGATTTCACAGTTCCAGTTGCTGTAAAACGGCAATGCGAAAATCTAATAGTGTCATTTAGACAACTTGGGCTAAATTTTAACGATTGCACCCATATTACAAGATTTTTTTTAATTACAGTTAAAAATAAAGCACATGTAGCAAAACAGTGATTTTAATGATTTTCACTCAAAATTTGACATTAAATAGCTCTCTTATTTGCTCGATGATGTATGCTGATTTTTTGTGTAAAAATAGCTGTTGGTATCATCTTCAAAATATCCAAAAACAAAAAAAATTCATTGGGTAATTTTTCTGAAATTAAGAAAAAAGTTGCAAAATTTTGACAGAAAAACGTAAAAAAACGCTATTTTTCATTTTTCCCTTTTATTTTTTCATAAAGAATTTTTAAATATAATTCTTTCAATCATATCATCAATTGTGTACATATGTTAGGTCTCTAAATATATATAACACTATGAATAATCCATTCAGAAAAACTTGCTACAAGACTTTAAAACACATGGATAATTTTTCGAAAAATGGCCATTACTAGTCAAGGGCAGATAACTCCGACACAAAAACGAGCTCGATGATGTACCCTGATTTTTTTATATTTTGTTCGGGAAATATTAATTTACAACATATGTTAAAATAAAAAAGATTCATTGGGCAGTTAAAAAGTACAACCCTTCTCCATAGTCACCTTAAAACTAAAATTATGTCATTATTATGCCATCTGTGATTAGATACATGTAACTAGAAAACAAGTGTTACTAGGTATATACAAAAATTACAACTCGCGCGCATTTTAACGAAAATCTCGTAACTGCAACTTTTTAGCGAGCCGAGACTTTATGTCCGGGGAGCTAATGTCACAGCCCTAGTGTCGGCGTCGCGTCCCGTCCCGTCCCGTCTTCACTTGAAAAACTTTAACCTGGTCTATATCTCAGGCTCTATTAGAGATACAGCCTTCTCGACAAGACCTTTCATTTGGGACCATGACCTTTGACCTAGTGACCTTGACCTTGGAGTTTGACCTACTTTTGAAAAACTTTAACCTTGCCTATATCTCGGGCACTATTAGAGATACAGCCTTGATTTTTCATACATAGATACATCTCGACAAGCCCTTTCATTTTGAACCATTACCCTTGACCTTGTGACCTTGACCTTGGAGTTTGACATACTTTTAGAAAAATTGCTGTTTTTGTGAAAAGCTCCCGTATAGGCGAGCTACGTTGTTTTCGTTGAAAAGCAGCGAAATAATCAATTTAAGATGTTATGGCACATGGTTGGTTCGAATCTCGGACACTAATCGATGTCTCGATGCGAAACGGCTGTAACTGCATATAGATTTATAGGCAGTTACAACCGTTTCGCGCTGAGCCATCGACTTGCGAGATTCGAAACCTCGCATGCAGAAAATCAAAGTAGTTTGTATTTCGGTAGCACGTTGTTTACTTTGGAATATTTTGTAAACATGTGCCTTAATATCGCCGCTTTCTGTCTGTCTTCCGGTCACGAAAAGCGCTTAAAATATATATATATAATTATAATAATAATAATAAAATATTTTAATAGAACCACAAATTTTCCCTCATTTTGGTACAAATCGTGCCATCAGAGACAAACCAACACGTGGCCGAAAGACCCATCCCACCACAGGATTTCCTTTGCAGAGCTCATGGAACTGTCTCTGTAGTCTCCGAACCGTGATTTGCAACTGTTGTGATAAAATTGATAGACATACATCTTGGAAAGCAAATTTTCTCTCTTGTTAATAGAATTGAATCCTTTATAATAGATCTATAAAAACAAAAAATATTTCAATATTTTTGTTTATTTGTGCCTTCTCAGCGAAACTTTTTCATAATTGTTGTGTTGTTTACGATAAATTTATTATTTCTCAAAATTAATTAAGAAAACAAATCTATTAAACGGTGCACTAAGATTTATGAGGAAATATAATAATTGTTATGTGTAATGTACTTTTCAAGGAAACGTGTAGGCAATCACTCAAGGCCAAACGATGTTGCACATCTAACAGTTGCTTGTCTAGAAATAAATGTCTGGATTTTGAACGTTTTTCATATCAATTACTTATTGACACAACTGAAAATAGAAAGAACTAGAAATGTCGCAAAGCGGACCAATATCCCACCCCACAAGTGCTTTGTCAGAAAAGTCGTGCTATGAGTCAAACGGTTTATGAGTTAGAGCAGGGAAATATTAATAATTATTATTTCTAACAAAGTTCAATTGTTATTTTGACCTTTGACATACGTTATCCCAAAATTTTAGGGCACATCCTTGTGACAAACGCAAAAATTCTGTTTCATGGTCTAAATGGTTTTGAATCAATGCACAAAAACATACTTTAAACAGAGTTTGCGACCTTGAGCTTTAACAGTACCGGAACAAAACAATTATCGAACAAAACAATTATCAACGGACGGACTGATGGATGGATGAACAGGCAATTGAGTATGGTGAAACTAATATATATACATGTATACTAGGACGAAAAAGAAACGCTGGGTACATGTAATATAAAACATATTTCATTGCTTGGCCTAGAATAATGAACATCTGTCAGATTTATGTGTTGTTCGCTGTCGAACGATACACACGTTTAAAACTACACAATACCTTACCTCTTCGCACCATGAGAGGGACGTGCTCAAATTCAAGAATCCCGTGCAGGGGAAGGTCATTGGATTTGCCCAAGGAAATTTTCAGTCTATTTGATACTCTTCAAGTATTCAGATCGATTTTTCAACGTTTACTTCAAATTGAGCAATTTGCATCAATGCCGCGATTGTCGGAAGTCGAGCGGGGACAAGCTATAGCAATGCTTGTGCAGGGTCAAGGCCAACAACAGGTTGCTGCACATTTTGGTGTGCATATTCGAACTATTGAACGTCTGGTTCAACGCCTGCGAGTGACGGGAGGGTCAACGACCGACCGCGAAGTGGACGTCCACGCGTCACGACGCCACGTCAGGATCGGTTTATGACACTTTTTCACTTACGTAATCGCCATCCCACAGCTAGCGAAACTGCAAATAACACTACAGACAACCATAATCGCCATATTCATCCATATACGGCTCGAAATCGCCTACGCGACAATGGCCTTAGAGCCCGACGTCCCTATGTCGGTCTGCCGCTAACTCCTGTCATCGTTAGAAGGGGGCATTTTTTTTCACATAATCAGCATCGGAAATCGATTGAAACTTCAACAGCTGGTTTCATACAGATGAAATTTCTTCCAAAAATGAATTTAGTAATCCAATAATACAATTTATTCCTTAAAACAATCATTAGAGGTTACCCGGCGTTTCTTTTTCGTCCTAGTATATATGCACCCTGTCTGTTTTGTAGGTGGAGGTATTACGAGTAGTTCAGAAACCAGTAAAGATAATAAAGAAAATGATCGAAATTTAGCATATTCTAAAATTCATTATACTTTTGCTAATGTTACTTGCAAAGTTCATAAACCAGATTACGTTTCATTTTATTGCCTGCTTTGCATTTGAAATTGGACAAGGGCGCAATCTTGCTGTCTGGTAATGATTTCATCAATCCTTTCCCAAAATGTGATGGCTTTCGGCTATTTCAAAAGAAATTGCTTTTGTAAATATCGAGACAAAAATGCTAACCTGGTTTTTCTCCTTTTATCTAAACATTTTCAGTGCTTAAGTTCTTCTATATTATTGTATTTGTCTTGACGATTCGATTGAGTATCGACAACATAGGGTTTGGATTTGACGTAACAAATTTAGAATGGCTTAATCCCCACTTACCTGTTGCGCTGTGTGTAAAGGCGTGTTACCATTGCCGACCAAATCAACACGATCAACTCGATCGCCTAAATTCCCCGATCAGTACTCGATCGCTTGATCGAGTTGATTTGGTCGGCAATGGGAACGCGCCTTTAGAAAGAGGGTTTAGTTTACTTTCGGTAACAGTACAGAAAACCAACATGCTGGCATCCTCCTACGCATTTGTCTTGTGGCAAAACTATGTTGCAGATCGTAAAATATTCGCTTTTCTTCAAAAACCTCGTAACTGCAGCTTGTTTTAAGGTAGACTACCCATAATGAGGCCATTTGGAGATTCATGAAACGTAGGATTTTTTGAGCGGCCTCGCTACGTATCCGAACCTATTCGGGCGCGGTCGTAGACATTCGGCGGTGGAAAGTTCCACCGCCGAATGTTTTCGACATCGCCCGAATAATTCCGACGTCGCGCGAATCTCGTTAGGGGTGGACTACTTTAAGCTGCAGTTTCGAGGTTTTGGAAGAAAAGCAGTAGAATACCTGTCTAGAAAGATCTGTCATGGGATTTAATATTTTCAAAATTGGTAAAATGAGAATTCACAACTCCCTTGGATATAAAGAACTAGCGATGATTGTTCAAGAGTATGCAGTTCTTTAGAATAAAGGAAACTATGAAAATGGCTGGATATCAGAATTTTAATGTTATTTCTCATTTTTTTAATTTCAATTTTGCAATTCACGATACATTTCAACAACAAATAATGTATTTTCTGAATTTCGCAACAGACATATAATTTTGCATATTGAAAAAGATTTCAATATTTCTCTGACAATCAGGCACCATGCAAACTCTTCCCACGCAACAGCCTTCAAGCAGCTTCAAAAAAATAAATAGCCATTTGTAGTTTGGACACTTTCTAAATTGGTTTAATGAAAATCCTAGGTCGACAATTTCGCGAAATGTTCACATTGATCAAATTTACAAAACGAGCGAAACGTGAGATAACAAATGTGAAATGTCAAGAATACTTCGATTTTAGAAAATCAAAATTCTAATTAATGGTGCGAGAATGGGTTGTAGTAATAGACGTTAGGGATACTCGACCATTTTATATCGCATTGTTTTTTGAGAGTTGATTTGGTCATTGATTTAGTTTAATTTGTTAGTTTGCGGCAGTAAACTATCTGTTAAAAAGTTGATTTCGATGGATTAGTGCAAAACGGTACCATTCGACTTTCAGAAACCTTTGATGCATGCGGCGCAGGCTTAGACTGGTGACCAAAACGATTATACGAGGGACGGTCGGAAAGTAGTTGGACTTTTCGTGCTACTGTCTCTCCATTTGCAACTGTATAAACACATTATATATTGGTGGAATCTGCAACCATTTGCCAATAATGTGGTCAGTTTATTTTCAAAGATAGTTGTATATATACAATATTCTGTCCACTAATATGTGATAGGGGTTTCGTGTACCATAGGCTATTTGTTACAGGAACAATAAGGGTAACCAAAACAAAAGAACATTCTTGGCATTTTAATCGCGAAGGAGTTAAGTTTTTGAACTACATTATCACTGAAGAATAAATAAGGGTTCATAATTCCGAATTTTGGATAAAAAATCAATCAAAGCAGTCATGGAAACGAGCTGGTTCCCCACTCATGAAACGATAAAGCTGTTACCTTCGATTGGTAGCCATGTTTGTTGCTTTTGGGGATTCACGAGGATTGATAGTTACTCATTTCATGTCAAATGGTAAAAACTGTCAATGTCAAGTACAATTCTGAAGTAATTCAGAAAAATCTAAGAATAAATGCTGACGTAAACGCGTCACAGATTAGCAAAGAAAATTATTTTCTACTTCATGATTACGCATGCTCCTATATCACCGCATCTACCGTGGAGATTATCAACTATTACACATGACAATAGTTGTTTTACTCTTCTTATAGCCCAGACCTTGCCCCGCGTGACTTTTATTTGTGTCTAGAACTGAAGAAATGCTTGCTGGGAAGAATTTTGAGACCATGGCGTCTTTGATACCGCATGTAACACTGTACCTAATACAGTGGGTCTACTTCATGATAAATATTGGGATTAATAAACCTCCCGTGAATACTGAAGACGTGCATAGACATAGATGGACAATTTATTCAAACAGTGTAGAAAGAATTTTGTTAAAAAGTTGAATGGTTTTAGAGAACTAGTCAAAAGTCCAACTACTTTCCGACCGTCCCTCGTACTTTGTGTTCACAAACACACGAAGTAGTATCAGGGGTAATAATCAATCTAAGCTCACACAAAAAAGCTTCTGGAGGTAAAATGGTACGGTAAAAAGCGCTGAAGTGTCTATTCTTTCAATTCGGGGATGTTCGTCTCGGGCTATATCATTTTCATCATAAGACAACACGAATTCTTCTTACCCCTACTTCTATTTGAATGATCAGATTAAAACGCTAACTGTATACATTTTGCAAACGTTCTAGACGTGCTCAGGACACAGTTTATTTAAAGCAAAAAGTATCAATTAATCTTCTATGTTTTCTGCCGAGGTGATGTTTTGTATTGTAGAAGTGCATATCTGTTTGCAAAGAAATTGAATTTCATTTATCTAAGCCAAGAAAAGACAGATTAAAAGATGTTTCTAGCAAAACAGAAATGCTACTTTGAGATTAAATTCGACCCAACTTTGTTATGATTTCAAACAAATTTCGCTTAAACATACATTTTGAAAATATTATTGTATATAGTTTGTGTACATGTACAGTTTGATCAAGATCCATTTTATTTTCTAATAATCTTAACTAACTGCAGCAAATCTAGGTAACGAGTATAGGCAGTGATCAAACTGCACACACGCGCAAACAAATCGCTGCTTTTCAACGAAAACCTCGTAACTGCAGCTTGAAACAAGCTGCAGTTACGAGGTTTTCGATGAAAAGCGACGAAATGTAGGTTTATGGCGGTTTCTAATGGCACGAATACACAAATACGCTCCTGCAAAAATAGAGGCACTCGGTGGAAATCGGTGACTGTGGCTTAATCAATCAAAGATGTCAATTAAGAACTTGAAAGGATTTCAAATTTCCTATTTGACCTTGGAAACAAAGCCGGGTATAGCCGGAAAGAACTCTTATCAAAATTCCTTGCTGTAGTTTCAAGTAGATCAATATACATGTACGAGGGCTGTAAATAAAGTATCCGAAATGGTTTCATAATTTTTTCATTTATGAACTAATCGGAGTGATATTTTTAACACTTCTAATGTGGGGAATTGAGAAAAACTAAGTTGTTGGCGCTAAGGTGCGTTCTACAGTCGCTATGGCAACGTAGGGTCACGTTGAGCGGGACAACTTAATTCTTGGACGGATACAACGTTGGAAAAGTCTATATTACACATCTAATATTTGCATCTGTTCGATATATTTGCCACTGTATGATATCCACATTTCCCACCTATGAATTAATTTGTCAAGGATCTGAACTGTACTTGGATAATTTTATGTAGGGCCTATAGTTTCTCGGACATAATTGGCAAGTCATTAACGTTTTCGCCGACGTCGTGTTGGGACATCCAGATCTACTGAGGTCAGCAACATCACGGGTAGAATCGTTTTTAATTGTGCTATACCGCCCATAAATGCTTGATCTTTTTCATAGAACTATTGCCATAAGTGTTCATTGTCATAAATATTGTCTCTGATTTTTATTTACCCATTAACACGCAAAATATTATTAAATACCGATGCTTAAGCACCATATTTGTTATATAAGCAAGGTAATCTATTCATCTGCAATTGTATACAGAATTGAAACCAACTGTAAGCCGATGACGTTACGTTTGCCGAGAAAAAGTTTGCTCAAAGTTAACAAGTATTTTGGACAACTTTTGGCGTGAAAAATACAAAATCTGATCGCTTTAAAAGCAAATGATTAGTCACACTTTTGCCAATTATCCAAAGTTGCCCCGCTTAACGTGACCCTACGTTTCCATAACGACTGTCGAATACGCCTTTATTCAAACAGCCTAGTTTTTATTGCAGGATCAAATACATAATTCTTCAAAGTATTTGTATTAAAAAATTCGTCTCAACTGGTTTAAAAGTTTAAAAAAGTCATGATGCTATTCCGGATACTTTATTAACAGCCCTCGCATGTCAACATCAAGGGTTAGAAAATTAGTCGAAAACGCACAGATTTGTTTCCGTCAATCTCCGTTGCCAAAGATGACGCATAAGTTGCACGAAGTGTTTGGTACATAACGTCGGTCACGTTCAAAAGTGTCGTAACTACAGCTTATTCAAGCTGTAGTTACGACCTTTTCGAACGAGACCGACGATAATTAGAGCCAGAGATATGCGGGGTATAAACATTCTAACTTTGTCATTTAAATTTCAAATCCTATGTTTTGTGGGTGCTCGTTTGAACTGTCTCGATGAGACGATTGGTTCTAATGGGTACACACAACATAAGATTTGATGAATAATGAATAATAGAACACTTTATTCAAATATAGATATACTTGCGGCGCAATATGATATTTTGAGAGTGCATGTCTTTTAAAATTTCTGCTTTTCTTATAAATGACATTATCAATGATTTCTAACGTTTAACCCTTTCCCAAACGACAAAATTTTAGGGTGATTGACATCAAAAACTGCCTCAAATGTCAAAATGGATGCTATTAAAGATATGATTTGTGTAAAATATGGCACAGAAAATATTGAGACAAAAGGAGAAACTGCTGGTTATCAGCAGTTTCGTCTTTTGTCTCAATGTTTTCCCAAGTCTGTTCTATCAGGGACGTAAAAACCAGGTCTTGTTTGGGAAAGGGTTGAAATTACAAAAGAAGAACAAAACAGATTATTCGCATCCGACCGATTTGAAGGTTAACAACCATGGATTTGCCAAAATTAAACATTTTTGGCGTGGGATTAATAAAATGTGACCCGACACGCTAAAAAGGACCTTATCCGAACTCCAAAATCCAAATTTTGACGAACTTCTCAGACCCGGCACAACTTAATCAGATCACATATGCAAATCAAAGTGCTGAGAGCACTGTAATTGGACGTCTCTGATTGATTGAGCGGGATTGTACATGAACGAAAGATATTTTATTCATTCTTCTGTGTTTAATTCTATAAGATCGGTTTCGGACATACGAAATCGGCTTTAATACCAGAAAACCCTTCTCAGGCTTCAAATTGATTTGATTGCCGTTTCAAGACAACTGATTTGTCGCTATGAATAATCACTATTAATTTGATTACCAAATTCAATTAAGGCCATGCGATTAGCACTTTTGTCTTCTTGTTTCGGTTTACTATGAGTATTGTCGTCAGTTATACTTTTCATTGATTTTATAAAGTACGCTACAAAGCAATTCAAAATGTAAGCCAACGCGCTACATAAATGAAAGCCGCGATAGCTCACTTAGCAGAGCACTCACCTTGTACTCTTTACACATGTCATATCCGGAAGGCCCTGGGTTCGAATTCTACTCAGACATTGTTCTTTTTAATCATCTTTTTTTATACGCCGCCGGAGGCGGACGTATATTGGCGTCATCTTCTCCGTCTGCCCGTCCGTCCATCCGTCTGTCCGTCCATCCGTCCGTCCGTACGTCCGTCCACTTTTCTTGTCAACGCAACTCCTCCTAAGTTTCTGGCTGGATCTTCTTGAAACTTGGTCAATGTTATCACCTCAATTGGTAGATGTGCATGAAGGAAGGATTGTATGGTTCGTTGATTTTTGCCAGAGTTATGCCCCTTAAAAACTTAGTCTCTGGGGCTTATTGAAATTGCAGCCTTGTCAACGCAACTCTTCCTAAGTTTCTAGCTGGATCTTAATGAAACTTGGTCAATGTTATCACCTCAATTGGCAGATATGCATGAAGGAAGGATTTGATGGTTCGTTGATTTTTGCCAGAGTTATGCCCTTTAAAAACTTAGTCTCTGGGGCTTATTGAAATTGCAGCCTTGTCAACACAACTCCTCCTAAGTTTCTGGCTAGATCTTAATGAAACTTGGTCAATGTTATCACCTCAATTGGTAGATGTGCATGAAGGAAGAATTTTGTGGTTCATTGATTTTTTGCCAGAGTTATGCCCCCTTAAAACTTAGTCTGTGGGGCTTATTGAAATTGCAGCCTTGTCAACGCAACTCCTCCTACGTTTATGGCTGGATATTAATGACACTTGGTCAATCACCTCAATTGGTAGATTTGTATGAAGGAAGGATTTTATGGTTCATTGATTTTTTCTAGAGTTATGCCCCCTTAAAACTTAGTCTCTGGGGCTGATTGAAATTGCAACCTTGTCAACACAACTTCTTCTAAGATTCTGACTGGATCCTTATGAAACTTGGTGGATGTTATTACCTTAATTGGTAGATGTGCATGAAGTAAGGATTTTATGGTTCATTGATTTTTGCCTGAGTTATGCCCCCTTCAATCTTAGTCTCTAGGGCTTAATGATATTTCAGTCTCGTGAACGCAATTCCTTCGAGGTTTTTGACTGGATATTTATAAAAACCTTTTTGTGAACACAACTTTTTACAGGTTTTTGTGTGAATATTTATAAATCCTTGTCAATGTCATTTTTTTTTGTCTCAAGTTTTATAAGTGGCGGCGTATATTGTGACCATGGCACTCTTGTTCGACTTCTATCTCCACCATCGTCGGCGAAAAAACGACCGCAGTGATTTAGAATAGATCTTAACACAAATTCAACGAAATAAAGTAATGAAACGCCGATCATTTACATACAATTCCGCTCAATCAATGAGAGGCGTCTAAATATAGTGCTCCAAGCACTTTGATTTTTATTCCTGTTTAGAGTAAAAAAAGAAAAAAAACACGGTAGCAGTTTTCCCTGGTTGTGGTTACAAAACAAATTCAATACATACTTTTCCTGAAACAAAATACCAGATGAATTCGAGCACCTAACCATGGATTCCTCATACAAGTACTACCGCAGCATCCTTACATCTACAGATGTGCATAAAAAGAAGAAATTGGGAACGTGCCGTCGGGAAAATGGCGGTGGAGTACAATAAGCAATTTAAATCTTCATATCGTTATCAACGAAAATTTGAGAATAGCAATGTCCCTATCTGTAAACATATTCATACGATCATCCAGGTACCATCTGTTGCAGACCCATTGCTTCATCTTCTTAGCTCAATACACGTAAACGGGTCTCTTAAACGAAATAAATACAGATCGCTGTCACTTAGTCTTATACTAGTAATAATCATTGTTGTCATGATCATCGATCAGTATGTAAATAGGTCATGATACTGTCGAATATCAGTGATACAGATGCTGGAGAAAAAAAAACTCGTAAGAGCAACTATTTTTCTGAATAGGTGGATTTCACTAGTGTCTCATCTGAGGCTGTTCAGATGGAACCCCAATTTGTCATCGAGTCGAACCCGAGTTGCGAAATGAACTCACTCCCCGATAATCAATTTCAAAACCCTGGTTCCAAAGTACGTCTCGTGGAAACCCCGTTCCTTTAAATATGTCAAAGACTTAAACAACAATGATCAAAGAAAAGGAACCTATCATACACAATACGTGCATTAAATTGGGTAATCATTCTAAAATGTGTGTTTTCAGTAAACACATCAAGAAAAACAAACGTTTTACAGAAGAAATAATCCGAACTGGTTTTGAACCAACGGCGTTCCAAATTTCAAACTGAAAAAAGGTTGCGAGGTTAATCCTTTCCCGTTTGAGCTTTCGCTGCTGCTGATGATATAGGGTGTCTGTTTACATTATAACTAACCATAGTGTATGCATGTATCGCTTTCTAAAGATCTTACCCTTTACACAATAAATATTACGAAAGTCAAAAAACTACAAGAAAATGATTAAATCGAAAAAAGATCGTAAAGTTGGTTAAGACGTGGCATGAATTGAATCGGCCAATGAATCTTATAGTATTTGTTAGAGAACACATAGAAAGTAGGAAAAGATACGACAGTTTTCCTGTATGGTCGCAAAATCTATTTTGAATTTTGGTCAACTGGCAATTGAGTCTGAGAAAGGGTTTTTTGGTAATGAAAACCCATTTCGCCTGTCCAAAAGTGGTTATAAGAATTGTACGTCCTTTCGGACGTCCAATTAAAAA